>LUCW03001451.1:0-61947 GCA_001586965.3 Sphaeroforma sirkka | reverse complement strand
TCCGATGACCTTCTATTCGTATGCGCTGGATGTATCGGAGACTGACTCAGAGTCAGATACTCAGAGGACCTGGAGAACTACCCCGTCACCCCGCCCGACTCTCGTGGGTGATCGAGCAGACGACAAAGAGCGAGGGGCATTACGGAACATCCTGCACACTCGGATAGTGCACCCTCCGATGATGCCTCGTCCTATTCCCAAGCGTTAGACACTCTGGAGTGGGCCTCAGAGTCTAGAGTCACAGTCAGATATTTACTTGCAAGCGTGTGAGGCCGAGGGTAAAGTAGTGGACCACGACAGCCGCTCGCGCGCACAAACCTGCGCTACCCGCGGGATTGTGATAGACGCTGCAGGCACGCCCCATCCGGCATATGAGGCAAGCATAGCCGAGGGCGTGGGCGTCGCGATTGTCACGGGTGTCCACGCCGGGAAAAGGGGACGTGTAGAGACCACTAGGACAGCTGCGATGTGTGAGGTGAGATGCGAAGATGGGACGTTGGTGAATGTACGCAGGACTAGTTGTGTACCCTCTAAACCTGAGCAACCACTTAGGCAGGCACCAGCTATATACACAGACACGCCCGTGGACTCGGGGGTGGCGCAATCAGAGCTGAGTGGAGGTTGGAAGGGGGAAGGTATAACAGGCACCGTCGGTGAGAGGCAAGCATGTGTGAGAGAGTCTTCGCCACTCTTAGATATCAGGTCGACACGCATGCCACGGCCTCTGGCCCAAGCTACAGGACTTCCCGTGTCTGCAACAAAGCCATATCTAGACAACGAGCAAGTGTATGACATTAAATCGCAAGCGTACGACATTGACGACGTCAAGACGCAAGCGTACGACATCGGTGACCAAGCGTACGACAATATGACTCAAGCGTACGACAATAAGACGCAAGCATACAACAATAAGACGACGTACGACAATAAGACGTAAGCGTACGACATTGCGACATCAATACACATGCGTACGACAATAAAACTCAAGCGTACGACATGGGTGATCAAGCGTACGACATCAAGAGGTGTCTCGCTGATCTGACCCACAGTTTCTCCGACGACGATATAGCTGATGCCGTGGAAGCCCCGAATAAGAAATCTAGGGCACCGACTGCAAACTGTACGGATATGACGCATGCACATGCGTATGCGACACACAATTGGGCTTCAAAGCACCAATCCACGAAGAAACAGGCTTTAACAGAGCCCTTATATACACAGATCTATCCGCCGCTGGACGCGGATGGCCGCATAGACCACACCTCAGTGTATACGGTACCACATCAGACACCTGGGACATCGGTCTCTTTACCAGGCCAGCGTATGGCCAAAGGTGTGCGTGTACAGATAGTGGCCGGTAAGCACACGGGCAAAGAAGGCCGTGTGCACGCCACAGACACGCCCAAGATGACGTACGTGACGTGCGACAACGGAGAAACCGTGCACGTGCGCAATATTAGCGTGAAATGTTGTAGTAAGTATACGCGAGATAACTGTATCTCCAACGTTCTCCCTCCTCAGGGAGGGGACGTTGTTCATTTATTAGTAATTATAAACAGTAATCCTAAAATGACTGACTCTTAAATGAGTCATTAGTCATGTGCTGTAAAACCAGCAAAACCCTAAAACCCAGTTTATCAGATTATTCTGATAAACTGTAAAACTTGTAATAAACCTAAAATAATCAAATAAATATAAGTACTTGTATTCTGACCACAACCCCCCCCCCAAACTGAAGCACTGAACAAAAGCAGTGTGCCAGTTTCAGAGATGATAAGAATAGCATAGTACCTTATGTGCTGGCATTATCCTCGAGAGCTAGAGCATTGTGCTGGCATTTATCCTCGAGAGCTAGAGCATTGTGCTGGCATTTATCCTCGAGAGCTAGAGCATTGTGCTGGCATTTATCCTCAGAGAGCTAGAGCATTGTGCTGGCATTTTACCTCAGAGAGCTAGAGGACCCGATGTGTACGTCTCGAGCGACCCGTCGTGTTTGAATTCTTGAAGCTACTGTTCATCTGTGTCAGCATATAGGAGTTTGGCAAGTACAATATAGGACTGTATTTGTGTCGGAGAAAAAAACTGCCAGTGGCAGAAACCGTGCAAACCATTAACCCGCTGTTTCAAAACAATGCCCAAGGAGTTGTTTGATTGATTTCGCTGTGTTATACTCCGAAGCAAGAGTGGCTCATTTAACCTCGCGAGCTTGAGCCGCTGACGATTTTCCCTCGCGAGCTCGAGTGCTAACCGTTTATTCTCGCGAGCTCGAGTGGCTGGTTTATACTCGGGAGCTAGAGTCGCTGCTTTTTATACTCAAGAGCTCGAGAGGCTGGTTTATACTCGGGAGCTAGAGTTGCTGGTTTATACTCGGGAGCTAGAGTCGCTGGTTTATACTCAGGAGCTAGAGTCGCTGCTTTTATACTCAAGAGCTCGAGAGGCTGGTTTATACTCGGGAGCTAGAGTCGCTGCTTTTATACTCAAGAGCTCAGTGGCTGGTTTATACTCGGGAGCTAGAGTCGCTGCTTTTTTATACTCAAGAGCTCGAGAGGCTGGTTTATACTCAGGAGCTCGAGAGGCTGGTTTATACTCGGGAGCTAGAGTTGCTGGTTTATACTCAGGGAGCTAGAGTCGCTGCTTTTTTTATACTCAAGAGCTCGAGAGGCTGGTTTATACTCAGGGAGCTAGAGTTGCTGGTTTATACTCAGGGAGCTAGAGTCGCTGCTTTTTTATACTCAAGAGCTCAGTGGCTGGTTTATACTCGGGAGCTAGAGTTGCTGGTTTATGCTCCAGAGCTTGAGCTCGATATCCGAGAACAAAGTTATATTGAAGATAAAGTATTAGACTTGTGCACGTTGGCGCTTACGTGTCCGTGTCTGCGAAGCTTTGTGGTAGGCCGCGATATCGTTGGCATCATCAAAAGCTTCTGCTGTTTCCCACGTTGGTTCGCCTTCTCGCCATCTCACCAGGTATTCTAATTTCCCCGTCTCATCATTCGTACGATGTGTGATAATATGGCGAAACTCCACCCCTCCTTCGGTCCATAAGTCTTCGTTAATTGGTGGGTCTGTGCGTCTATGCACTAAACGGAGGAGTTCCACCCGTACCGGTTTGGTCTTGAATTCTGGTGGGGCGGAACCATCCTTGTTCGCTAACTCGTAGCGTTGGCCGTGTCTAGCTTTGACTACATATGGTCCAAACAATGGCCGCATAGCCTTCGTTGTTCGGCCTTCTGATCGTACCATGACCACATCTCCTTCGTCGAAATGTACCAAGACGTGAGCATGTAGGCGGTCAAATGTCGTCGTAAGCTTGCCTGTATACTTCTTGGTAATGTGGTGGAGGGTCGGCAATATAGTGTCCTGTAACTGGTCTAATCGTTGTGCCCAGGTGTCATTCGTCATCGGCTGAGAATCCGGTAACTCGTCCGTGAAATCGGCGAACGGAACATGGCGGCGGCCAAAGTACACGCTAAACGGTGCACTCTTATGGCGACGGGATATCCGAAGGTTCTGGTATAGCATCGTAAACGGAAGGCGTTCGTCCCATCGAAGGGGAACTGCCTCACAGCATTGTCGAATAGAACGTGTAATCTCCTTGTGACGTCGTTCTGCCGCGCCCAGCACTTGGGGTCGATATGGTGGAGACACCTTATGTAGCATCCCCCCACTTCCTGGACCAGCAGCTCCACTAACTTGTTGGTGAACTCCTTCCCCATGTCTGTTTGGATTTTACGGGGAAACCATGTTCGCCAAAAAAATCTCTATGAGTGTCTGTGTCGTGGTTTCCTTTGTCTTGTCCGGTGTGGCTCGAAGGATAGAATAGCCTGTGGCGATGTCTAAGACGTGAAGAATATAATTGTTCTTGCGTCTGGACTCCAGTGGCATCGGGATGTAGTCCACTTGAATATGGTCCCACGGGTAGCGTGCATCGATGCTAATCATCGGGTGGAAACCTTTACGAAGTGTGTCCTGTCCCAAACATGTGCCACATTGCCGCTTAACTTCTGTGGCTAACTCAAGTGCCCCTGGCCAAACGTGACCGTTCTGACGAAGTTGTTGGACTGTGTCCGCCGCCCCATGATGTCCTTGTTCGTGTTGCGCTTGCGTGAGTTGCGTACGACGCTGTTTCTCCGCCGGACTCGCTTGTGCAAACGCCGGTTGACCCTCTGCATCTGCCAGTGCCACTGAGATTTCTCGCGCTGTGTCTAAGCACATGACATATTTTGTATGCTTTGGTTCTGCAAAACCAAGTCGCTGTGAAAACAGCGGGTCCAGTTTGAATCCATTGGGAGGACCCACCCGTGCTACTACGGTATGACCCCATGGTGTCTTCCCACATGCGTACTTAGCGTACTTGAGGAACGTGTGTGGTATCCGTGGTACCAGCACCGGTTCTGTCTGCAATAACTGCTTGAACAGGTCGAACCATGGTGCTCTTGGTACCCATGGTAGACATACTGTGGCGCGTGCGCCGTCGGCTCGTATCTTGCGTAACATCCTGTGTATCTGTTCCCAAGGCGGGTTCATCCATCCATCGACTATCGACCAGTCGTGGGCAAACGCTCCTTCCCCATCATCCTTCGTCCAGAACCGAGGAAGCTGAGCGTTGGTTGGGTCCGCAAATACATCTATGTCATTCGGTCCAAAGTGTTGTTGCGCTTGTTCAAAGTAACTAGGGAATAACTGCCAGCCGTCTGTATACATTATTTCGAGTTCGTCCTGCTCCGCTGTCCCCTCGTGTACTCTACTTAACATGTCCGGGAGCACATTTGTCTCTCCTGGTATATGCGATATGGTAAAGTTGAATGGCGCGATGATATGATGCCATCTCTGAAGCATCGGATTAAGCTTGAGCTGTGTGTTCATATACACAAGGGCCTTGTGGTCCGTGAAGACCGCAAACCGTTGCCCTTCCAAGTATTCCCTGAAATGTGTCAGTCCATATACCAATGCCAGTAACTCCTTCATAGGTGTGGCGTAGTTCTGTTGCGCATGGTTCAGAGTCTTACTAAAGAACATTAAGTAATGTTTCTTACCGTTGACCCATTGGAATAGCGCTCCCCCCTAAACCGTAATCGCTAGCGTCGGTTTCCAAGTTTAGAGGAATGCCGTCGACCGGAAAGTGTAACGCCACAGCATTCACCACTGCGTCTTTCATTGCCTGCCACGCCTGTGCATGTCTCTCCTCCCAACGATCACCTATCAACTCCTTTGGTTTGAGTTTGCAAAATTCGCGCAAGGGTGCAACCGTGTTCGCGAAATTAGGCAGATGTTCGTGGAGGTAATTTGCTAAACCCAACGCCGAGGCTATATCTTTGTATCGTTGTGGTGTGGGCCAGTCGATCAGCTTGGCCTGCTTTTCATGGTCAATGTCAATGCCTTGTGCCGATACTTTCTTCCCTAGGATCATGACTTCGGAGATAGCGAAGTGGCACTTGGCAGAGTTAAGCTTAAAACTGTGGTATGTTAAGCGTTGTATCACCTTCTGCACCGTCCTAACGTGTTCGTCATAACCGTCACTGGCGATAACTATGTCATCGATATAGTGGTGAACCGGTAAGCCATCAAGTATTGTACTCAAGGTACGTTGAAACTGCTGCGTGAGTACATGAAGACCGAACGGTGCTGATGTGAACGAGTACTGATAACGTTCGTGTGTAAAACTAAATAAGTATTGTGAGTCTGGATGGATGGGCAGCCTGTGGTATGCAGCCGATATGTCCAGCGTCGTGTAGTACTTCTTACTCTTGAGGCGAGATATGAGTTCGTTGACCTTGGGGATCAGGAACTGGTCACCAGGAATAAGCGCGTTAACGGCACGCATGTCTAAACACACGCGTACCTTCTTGACGTTGCCTTCCGCATCGAATGTCGGTACCGCAAGGAGAGGAAGATTAACAGTCGTTGGTGTCGTTCGTTTCGTGATCACCAAATCCGTCAACCACTTCTTCACTTGTTCATCCACATAGGGGAGCCATCGATCGGATACGAAGTTACGCGCCGATCGCCGCATCTGCAACGCTTGTTCATGGGTTACTGGGATGGTTACCTCACTCCCTTCCAGACGACAGCGCGCGTTGTCGGCAATTTTCGCATTGGCTTCCAAATCCTGTGCCAACCGTTGGCGTACATCGACGGGTTCCGTCGTGTTAGGTGCCTGTCGGCGTGGTATGGGTTCGAGGAGCTCTTCTAGTTCTGTGGGGTCTATTGGTGCAAGTGGCGATTGGATACCGCCTATGTATAGGCCCAAGCCTTTCAACATATCTTGCCCCACTATAACATCTATACCCGTCGGCAAGTTCATCAATTCTAATGAACCGTCGATAATTCTGGTACCGTACCTTATAGGTACCACTTCCGTCGTCCCCAGTCGAGGAGTTCGCACCGCCTTGTCAGCTAAATATATAAATGACCCAGGTGGTGCCGGAGTTATTGGTCGGCCAAGGAGGTCTGCGGATGTCTGTGAGATACAACTTCTATTTGCTCCCGTGTCTATCAAGGCTTTGAACGTACGTCCGTTGATTTGTACTTGAATATAGACTCGGTTGTCTGACGTCAGCAATGGGTCTTGTATTGCCATCACTGCTCCAATCGTGGTAACAAATATGAAGCTCCTATCCGACTCAGACACCCTCACCTCTCATGCATGATCGGCTACCGACTCCCACATGTCATAGGTGTGGTTTGGTGGTGACGTCATGTGCTCGAAGTCTTCGTAAAGGATCGTGTTGATATGAATCTCTGTAGCTTCCGATGGTGGAGCCAAGTCTTCGTCCTGTGTAATCGCATTCACCTGTACTTGATGCGTCGGACGTATTGTAACTACGTCTCTAGTCTGGGATGTATTCTGCCCCTGTCCTGCGGTTGACGTTGTGGACGGTCTGTGTACCGATTGTACGTCCCTCAAAGGACGGTTGTTGTCGTATAGCCTTGCCCGACCCTCTGCGTTCACCGCTTGCGACGCCCTGAAATGGTGACACCGTGGGATGTGCCTACCACCTGGTGGCGCCTGTGCCTGGCACCCCGCACAAGTCGTTGGTACCGTAGGTTGGGGCCGTTGAGTCCAATTCTGCGTTTGTCGTCTACTCGTCTGTAGGTTGGGGCGGCTATTGGTGTGGTCGCGGCTTCCATTGGTCGTCGGGCCCTCGCGGTTGTTGCGACCCTGGAAACGTGCTGCCGTACGTTGCTGTGCATCCTGAATGTCAGGGCTCAACAGCTGTATAAGCTCGTGTGTCTCCATCAGTTGCCATTTGGGATGCAACTGTAGAGTACGTTCATACGTACGGCCGTTGAGAGCTTCTTCTAACAGTTGTACAATGCAGTGGTTCACTAAATTCTGTTGGAAGTCGGCATCTGTCTGGCACCGTTCACGTGCCCTCCTGTGGTTCTCCATGAGCTGTGTCATTTGTTCCATAAGAGGAGTGTGCATGTTCCGACTTTGGCCCTTGGCTAACTTGCGAAACGCGGGATCGACAGTGGCTTGTGTTTCGTGCGAACAGATCTGTTCGATCTGTAGTTGAGGTGTGCATGTCTTCAACCGTTCAGAGTTGTCGCGGATGTAGTCCAGCGTTGACTTTTCCGCCTTGAAGTAAGATAGTACCTTATGAAACCATGTAAGGTTCCAAGTCTCGTCCAGCCCTGCGATTTGTGCGTTCTTGAACGCCTCGAGGAGAGCCCCTCTTGTGTCCCGTTCCATGATATCATGTAGGTAGTATCTGTTCGACGGCCAATCAGGCCACGTACGTGGTGAAGGTACGGGACGCTTCTCTACCGGTCGGGACTCTAATGTAGCTCGAAGTGTCTCAATCACGCCCCGAAGAGCTTCAGCTCGAGCCGTGTTATTCTCCTCGATTGCTTGGCATAGCTCGTCACTTAACTGTAGTATCCGTGCGTGTAGCGCCTGTCGCCTTTTCTCGATACTAGCCGGTGTGGGCGGAGGCACTGTTGTCTCCTTCTCTTGTCGTTTATGTGTCTGTACATATTCACTGGGCGCTTCTTTCTCGCCCCACTGACGTTGCTGTTGTTGGCGCAGGTTCGCACTTAATCGGTCCTGTCTATTCTTCACCGCCTGCTTACCTTGAGGATTCTGTCTGGCTAATACTTGTTCATGTGCGAACTCTTGAAAAGTTGGTGTGTTCTCACTGGCAGACAGAGTATCATCCTCCTCGGTTGAACTGTCCTCTGACCCTGGTGATTTGTACCCAAGTCCATAAAACGGACGCTCACAGCCTTGAATTCGGAAGGTAGGGTTGTCTTCGTCCTCTGGTACTGCCTGTATCCGTTCGTGTGCGTCAGAAGAACTCTCCTTAGCGGCCGGCCCTATTGTAGTTCGTCCGGCGTTTATGCGCTGTAACCTCTGTTCGTATTTTCAAAGAGAGACTGTTGTTGTGTCATCAGCTCCGTGAGTTTCTGAGCTGACGATTGTTCCCGTGCCGTTTCCTTGTTGTTGGTACGGTTCCGGTGACGCTTCCGCTTGTTAGGTGGGAGGCGTGGTGGGTCATTACTGGGGAAATAAGGCCCCTGGAGTATCCCGAGACGAACGAGGGGACAGCCCTTCACTGGCTACCTGTTCACCAATAAAAGTCTGACTACTGTCCGCACGCAGGTTGGGTACTTCCTTGGTCTCACCCTCGAATATGACATCCTCGTCAGATTGTGCAGGTCCATTTTTTGTTTGCTGTTGGTGGCTGCTTGTCGTCCGCGGAAATAATATGTGGAGCCCCAAGATGTGTCTGTTGTTGCCCCTCCAGTGCCTGACCTGAGTGCGGAGCGGAGCGTTCCGTATGGGACTGACGACGTTTAGTTCCACGTCGGTCGATATCATCTTCCTTGCGGCGCTCAGGATTCAAGAGTTGCTGTCTACGACTTTGGCGGGGTAGGGACATGGTTGGTGAGTTGTTTGTCAATGGAGAACCAGAAATGTGTGCGAATGAACTGATAGAGTACTGAATATAAATATCCATTTTCTATTAAATTTCATCCTTCAAACACATAACGTCTCGACATCGATCTCCGAGGAACTCGTGGGTTCCCTCGTGACTGTTTTATTTCCTACACTAACATAAGTAGTGTGGATAGTCTATATACTCTAACACTACCAGCTGTCTTACTCTTCATCCCACAATAACATATGGTTGAGTGCCTCATTAGTCGGAGCCACTTCTTGTTCTACTCCTCGCCAGCTCTTACTCCGGCCTAATGACGGCCTATTCGCAGGACCCTGTTGGGAACTTCCCTCATCGCTCCTCTTTTTTCTCTTCTTACTCGTGATGTCCTTGTCATGTGCTGTTGCGGTTGTTGGAATATGCTTCTTGATCTAAGAACGATTGCTCGTTATTGCACTCCTAAACTAAGCTGCCGTCAACCACACCTTCTGTGCATACTGTTGATCCTCTCCGTTGACCTGATTTATCTGGAAGTTCTAGTGATTTAAGTGTGTTCGCATATCATTTTCACAATTTAACCTTGTATTTACTTGCATCGTTCGTGTTATGTGCGCCCCCACCCTTATATATGCTCCTAATAACTCACAGGTGCTTACTTGTGTCTCTGTATGCTTCCTAATATCCCATTCTGAAAACTTTTGTAAAATAATCTAGTATGCCGCTGATTCTTTTGCGTCATCATCGTACTAACCGAGTCGGTACTAACCATGTACATCTCCCATCTCTATTACCCTACTGTGGATCCTAAAGAACTTTCTTCTAACAACTTCTTAAATACAATTTAAGCTCATTAGCTTGCAATACGATTTGTACTTGTCTCACACTGAAAACAACCTTCCTACCTGTACTCACACATGACTACTTATCTGTGGATTCTGACTGATTGTCTGATTTCGTCATTTGATCGTCGTGAGACTTTCCTTGTTGACCCTGGTTAATGTTCTGCTTGATTGGAATGTTCGCTCTTCGGGTTCACTCGTATTAGTAGATTCTTTCTTCATCCTCGTCGTCCACACGTCGTTAATCCAATCTAAATCGTTCAATTCAATCTAAACCGTTCGGATAATCTAAATCGTTCAATTTGATGCGACATTCTCTGTTCGCATTGTCTTTCAATTGTTATACTTATAACAAAAAAAATATATGTGCCAGCTACTGACTAATTCCTATTCGGTAGCTTTCTCTGTAATTACTAATAAACTAACAACTTCTATGGTAAGTTAAAAAATGTAGTAAGTATACGCGAGATAACTGTATCTCAACGTTCTCCCTCCTCAGGGAGGGGACGTTGTTCATTTATTAGTAATTATAAACAGTAATCCTAAAATGACTGACTCTTAAATGAGTCATTAGTCATGTGCTGTAAAACCAGCAAAACCTAAAACCCAGTTTATCAGATTATTCTGATAAACTGTAAAACTTGTAATAAACCTAAAATAATCAAATAAATATAAGTACTTGTATTCTGACCACAATGTTTACCTCCTTCTTATGTGCCAGAAACCCAGAGCACCGGTCCTGTGGGTGGGGCGACCGTAGCGGATAGTTCAGGCAACCGAGTGGACCAAGCTGCCTGTAGTCAAACTCAAGTGCACACACGCACTGCCGCACATCTCCATGCACACTCACACACTCTCGACTGTCCTCCCCACCCAGCCCCGCACAATGCGCCGGTAGAGGCTCCCGTTGTGATTGTTGTAAGCGGTACGGACAGTAGACCCTCTATTGACCTAAGCCACGCCCACAGGGGTGCCTACATACCACCAGGTCTCTACAGAGTATGGACACACATGCACAAGAACCAACTAGTGCAGGAAAACCAGACACGCATACTAACACACCAGACACCCACAATTCTAGGCTCGATGCGAATGGCATCCTTATAGTGGTACACGCCAGCGAGGGCGACACAGTAGTGGTGGTAAGTATGAGAACCAAATAGGCCACGTTGTCAAGGTAACCAGTGCGATGTACAAACTACAGCTCAGCACGCCTGTAGACGGGATGAAGCCAGATCCCACGGCAGCAGAAGAAGAGTTGTATGAAAATAGACACAGGGATTGCTATGCAGGATGTAGATATACAGGCTATCGTAAGCAAGCAGCTTTACCTTGCAAAGGCACAGGCACAGGCACAGGCACAGGCACAGGCACAGGCACAGGCACAGGCACAGGCACAGGCACAGACACCAGCGGAGCTCAGTACCACGGGGACGGCAACGGGTCTATCTGCACCGTCCACGCATGCGACTACCCCCACCTCACACACACCTCCGTTGGGCGACCTAGAGGGACGGGCAGGGGATGTGGTGCTGGCGTTCAAAGGGAAGTACACAGCTAGGTGTGGCGTGGTGGTGGGGTTGACGGAGCATAACTGCACCTTAGATATAGTCGCCAAGGGAGCCGAGTGTGCCCTGGCCGAGACAAATGTCATCAAGCGCTTGTGCCGTATCCTGCCCGGCGTTGGCGTCTGGCAGGCCTTGGAGGTAGATCCCGATGCTCTCATGCGAGATATGGGCTTATCCACGAGCAATGTCAGTGCCACGGCTGCCTGTGCCACTACACCGTTCAACATGCCGGACGAGTACACCAATAGCCTGCGAGCGGGCGTGGTAGGGGATGTCTTGGCCGTGGTTAGTGGTGTGCATAAAGGGCTCAAGGGCATCGTAGAGTCCATGACCCAGTCCAGCTACCGAGTGCGGGAGCCTGGAGATGCGGGGGAAAGCTCACAACGGTGAGAAAAACCGTGTGTGTGGTGCAGCCACCGGGGACGGCTCTGGAGGATGTGGATACGGAGAAGGTAGGTATCTTGCATTGTTTGGGAGCCGCGTGAGTATGTACTTGGCATCAATAGTTGATGTACGTAGATATATGATACGCCCCACGCGCGGGCAAGCGTGTCTGTGTGGTGTATTCGAGTGCAATGCCTCAGGCGTAGAGGTGTGCAGGATCTGAGCGTCGTGCATGTGTGGGGTGCGCTGTCAGAAGGCCCATTTGAAAACTCATGACTCGGTGAATGCTGGCTTAGATAGAAGGACGTGCATCTTAAAACATTGGCGATATGGATTGGGTTCAATAGGTCACACGCAATTGTCAGTAGTACACGGGAACGCTCGTTCTCGCATGTACGCACATACCTCGGTTGTACAAGCCGGTCTAAAAATAACCCGCCTATACTCAGGCGGCCCCGCTTTAAACCTTAAAACTCTTAGCCCGGCGAATTAAAATGTACACCAAGTAAACACACACCTGGACTTCAGTGCGTGAGTCATGTAGGTACAAGCGCACCGTACGATGAAAGTGATTGATTGGGTGTATAAAAAGCACACGGTGAGACGTTGTAAGTATAATGCATAATGTAGCCACTAAACTGAGGCTCCAGTCTTTACTTCGTATAGCAACTAAACTATGGCTCCCGTCTCTACTTGTTGTTTAACTTACGGAAAATACGGCACGCAAAAGCTCTCGCTGCATTACGTATTAAGTACGCGCTACTGGCAGTTTTCTGTGGTGTAAGGTGCATAACCCATCACTCTAATTATAGCACACACAAGTGCGATTCTAAAGATAGCATACGGACCCAGCCAGGCGCGCAAAGGTCTCACGGCAGCACAGATCAAACCCTAGGCGTTCTGTCAAGTCCCAGTAGGTAGACTAGTAGGTACACAACCAAGTATACTGATAGCAGCACACAATGGCGATGGTCTATATGTAGTACACACCCAAGCATTTAATCTACGGACCCCGTCAGGCACTCGAAGCACTCACCATTTCATAGTCCAAACTCGCGCCCGTACGGGCAAGTGTATGCAGAGTTAAATACACGCCTCGTGGTTCTATTTACAGCACATGCTGGTGCTATTCTAAACTGAGCACACTCGCACTCAAGCATTTGACCCACCGACTCAGCTAGGCTCTCGAAGCACTGGTGCCGTCACAAATAAACCCCATACTGTACTGGCAAGTGCCTGTGGACGAAGGCGCACGGCCCATTATGATAGGAGATCAGTATATGACTCACTTCACCCTGTCGAGCAAACGCCAGCCAAAGCTTACGTTCCTGGATTGGTACTTTGATTCGCGCCGTATGCCGATGATCGGCAAGGAGGCTTAGGAGAGTGACTGGGCTGCGTTGGCGAATGAAGAGTTCCAGCATGGTGTCTACACCTGTCAGGTAGGACCCCTATGTTCATAAAAAGGTTACTGTGGTGTGTACCGTTTCGTGTGAAGGTGCATTCTTGTGTGTATTGTCCTCTATGTATATGACAAGGTTGCTTTGGTGTGTACTGTTTTGTATGTAGGTGTATTGTTGTGTGTATTGTCCTCTATGTATAAGACAAGGTTGCTTTGGTGTGCACCATTTCGTATGTAGGTGTATTGTTGTGTGTATTGTCCTCTCTGTATATGACAAGGTTGCTTTGGTGTGTACTGTTTTGTAT
Organism: Sphaeroforma sirkka; assembly: GCA_001586965.3. Lineage (NCBI taxonomy): Eukaryota > Ichthyosporea > Ichthyophonida > Sphaeroforma > Sphaeroforma sirkka. The sequence continues at coordinate 48,565 of LUCW03001451.1, read as the reverse complement.
GTAGGTGTATTGTTGTGTGTATTGTCCTCTATGTATAAGACAAGGCTGCTTTAGCGTGTGCTGTTTTGTATGTAGGTGTATTGTTGTGTGTATTGTCCTCTATGTATAAGATAAGGTTGTTTTGGTGTGTACTGTTTCGTATGTAGGTGCATGGTTGTGTGTATTGTCCTCTATGTATTAGATAAGGTTGCTTTGGTGTGTACAGTTTTGTAAGTAAGTGCATTGTTGTGTACATGACAAGATTGCTTTAGTGTGTACCGTTTCGTATGTGGGTGAATTGTTGTGTGTATTCTACGTGTGTGGGTGTTAGGACAGGCGACGACACCGGCCAGGGCTGCCTTGCTTACGGTTGAGTTCCGTCTGTGTGACAGTACTTGTCGGGCGGATATGCGGTGTTCAACTAAGTGGCGTGCATGTGAATGTGTGTCCGTGTATACTACTTGTGCATGTGTGTACCTGTGCATGCTGTACAAAGATACTGGAGGGGCTTGTGTTGGCTATTGGAGATTGAGGACTATATCACACTAGTGAGGTGTATGTTCTTACTACGTGATGTCATTGTATGGACAATGTGCATTATTCGCATGTAGGTGTGTGACCGTGTATATATTATATAACCTGAGTGCATTCGTACTTGTGTATGTAGCATGCCCCAACGGCACTGTAGAGGCGTGTGTTGGCTGAGGGAGCCTTTTAGCCGCATGATCACATCAGTCAGATAGTATTCCACGCATGACAGGAACAATATAGCTACCAGATATGCAACATGGATAGTACATCTGTCGGGTCGAACGTTGGTGTCAAAAAAAAAAGTGATTCAAAAGAGGTTGCATTCAAAAGGGGTTGCGGACTGTACGCACATTTATGTGCATTGTATCCTGATAGTCTACGCGTACAATGGCAATTAGTGGCGAAGGGTTTATAGTCTACACTTACTATGGCAGTTAATGGCGAAGGGTTTATAGTCTACACTTACTATGGCAGTTAATGGCGAAGGGTTTATAGTCTACACTACACTTACAATGGCAGTTAATGGCGAAGGGGTTATAGTCTACGCTTACAATGGCAGTTAATGGCGAAGAGTTTATAGTCCACGCTTACAATGGCATTTAATGGCGAAGGGTTTATAGTCTACGCTTACAAGAGCAGTTAATGGCGAAGGGTTTATAGTCTACGCTTACAATGACAGTTAATGGCGAAGGGTTTATAGTCTACGCTTACAATGGCAGTTAATGGCGAAGGGTGGTACACTGTGGAGCTAGTGTTTCTGCTGGATAAGTGTGGTGGCGTCCAATCAATATACACAATCCATCTGATTGCTAGAATGCTTCATGCGTGGGGACGGGTATTTCCCGTATCATGTGTATGTATATATGTGCCAGTGCTCGACGTATTGCTCAGAACCCCCAGGAACGCGCGTTAGGTAGATGCACAACATGGTGATGGTTTGTATCAAGGTTTAAGGTGTCTCGTTAGGATAATACGATTTAAACGGAACCAGCTAGTACAAACAGGGTTATTATCGAGTATCGCCAGCCGTATCTACTTTTGAGTATATATAGAGATTTTGGCATCAATCGATTTGCCACATAAGCGATTGGTTCCTTTTGAGGAAGGATATACTCACAACGCTACAGAAGTTTCGACTTCTACTTCCAACTGTCACATTATACACACACACACACACACACACACACACACACACACACACACACACACACACACACACACACACACATATATATATATATATATATATATATATATATATATATATATATATATATATATATATATATATATATATATATATATAAAAAAGGTTACTCGACATTGTTTGACAACTTCAATCCGTGTGCATAGTACCCCATGCCTAGCTGATTAGCGTATATTCTCCAGGTGATCTCAATAAAGACCAAGGAGAACAAAATCAACATGCCCGGCAAATTCAGGTATGCAGGTGCCTCGCAGTCGCCGCTACAGTCTTGGGCACAAGAAGTAAACGACGGATTGAGGGTGCGCTCGCAGGCGGGTCTGGTTGACCACACGCATGCACAAGCGGAGTCGTGTCTTACGGATACGACAGCTGGTTTCGACTCGGGTTCTGAGCGCGAAGATTCGGGACTGGACATACGGTACGATCTCCGAACGTCGGGATTAGGGTTCAGTTCAGAGACGCCGACCGATGTAGGCTCATTCTCAGATGCCGATTTCAAGGACGAAAGAAATAGCGTATACGGCGCACATGAAACGTCCAATTATACGACAGGTGCGAGTGTTAACTATGGAAACGGAGTGGGCTGTTTGCGTCCAAGTATTGATTGGGCGTGTATGGTACGTATCGCCACATCACAGGCGCCCTCCACGAAGAACCAGGTCATGCACAAGTGGCTCAGGGAAGGCGAGAGTGTGGGTGTGGAGAAGGACCCCATTTCAGACATGCTACACTCAGTACTCGTGGCCAATGGGGTGCCTGCCGAGACCATGACCCGCTACGGCAAGGGCCGCAAACGGTTTGATGCGAATGTGGTAGGTACCATTGATCCGACAGACGGTGTGCCTGCGGGGCATGTGTATGTCTCTGGCTTGAGAGCGGCACATGTTCACCCGCGTAAAGATGGGAAGCGATACGTGTTTATAAGCCGCTTCCCCTGTGTACATCCGGAGGACGGGCGGATGGTTCCCATAGTAACGCAACAGCCAGAGGCCATGTCTATTGAAGCTTGGTGAGTGGTCCGGTGTAGATGGTTAAGTACTTGAGTATGTGTGGGTGCACGATCGTAAACATGGGATAGAGTGAGCACGTTTGAATGTTCCGTATATGATCTGTGCATGTGTGGGCGTTTGTGTGTGTGATATTCAAATAAGGTTGGGAAATGCTTCTGGTTTGCATGCGACTTGCAGTCCTTGCGACGACGTATATGCACAGACACTTGAGCGTGAGTGCATGTTCAACCTAAGATATGTGATTGGTTTCTACTTTATTGTGTGTCTTATGCAGACTTATGTTCCAGTGTCTATCTGCATCTAAATCTACACATAATTCCACACACCCGTCGATGCACGGACGTGTGCGTGGTGGTGGGTCATCTGTTGCATTTGTACGGGTTCCTCCTATCTGTGACATATACCCATTTTTATGTGCGCATGTGTGTATGTTAGTATGTATGTATGTATGTTTGTGTGTGTATATGAAAGTCTATGTATATGTATGTATGTATGTATATGTATATGTATCTCAGTATATTCATATATATATATATATATATATATATATATATATATATATATATATATATATATATATATATATATATATATATATATTTATATATATAAATATATATATATAAATTTATATATATATATTATATATATATATATATATATATATATATATATATATATATATATATATATATATATACATATAGATATATTTTTGTACAGTCTGTGGTCTACGCATGCTATGACAGTTCCGAACAGATTGACGGTGCATATATATACCCATTCAGGACACATTGCTTTGCACGCATAAGTATAAGTAGTGAATAATATAACCTAGGTATGTGTATGAGAGGTATTTTAGGTATAAATAGTGAATACAACTGTAATCTAGGTATGTGTTTGGTATGTATTTTAAGTATATATATATATATATATGATGTCTGTATTTGTTTCTGTATATGTGGCGCATTTTACTGCTATAGATCGTATCTTAATTTTTTTTCAGTAGCTCCCATATGTCATGAATTTAGTTCGTTTACTAAAGTGGATTGCATAGCGTGTACTACTTTCAAATTAACTTATGTCTATATTAATTATCGTCTGTAGGGCTCTTCTTCAGAGCTTTGAACTAGGTACAGTGATGTTCATCAACCATGGGGTATCATTACCCGAGCATATAGTCGGCGGTGACTTGGACGGAGACTACTACTTTATCATATGGGATAACGATATACTCGATGAGATATCTCCCCAAGCGTATGTACTACCTACGGAAGCCAAGCCATTGCCCCCACACAAACTCAAAAGCGATCCCCTAGACGCGAGTGACCTAGGAGATGACTGGTTCAAGGAAGGCCAGAGATTCCTGAAAGACCCTGAACGCATGACGGAGAAGAGGGATATATCTGTGCTGTATGGACTGTGGAAGGATTGTGCAGAACTGTATGATTTGGACCACAGAGACACACGTGGTTTTGGGGCGGCGTTTGTTCAGGCTATCGATCAAGGGAAGCATGGGGATGAAATTGAGCTGGACGATGATCTACGTGCACAATTCCTGGCGAAAAAGGGGAGGAAGTAGAAAGTGCGAAGGAACGTAGGAAGACGGTCTTAATGTCTCCTTGTCATGTAGCTGAAATATTGAGCTTTAGTAAAGGTGTATGTATATAGACATTTGTGGTCTGACCATGTTATCTAAACTACATATTGATACTATCTATACTATATATTTATACTATCGAAACTATATATTGATACTATCTATACTATATATTTATACTATCGAAACTATATATTGATACTATCCAAACTATATGTTTATACTATCTAAAATATATATTGATACTATCTAAACTATATATATTTATATATATTGATCATCGAGCGAAGCGTTTTGAGATAAATCTGATTAATCTATTCAGTTGGCACACCGAGGTCGAACACTCTTAAATGGTGAGATTGCTCCTTTGAGCAGATAATAATTTATAATCATAACTACATAGGGTGTGCATCAAGTGATTCTCATATCATAGTGTACAACATTGTCCATGCGATGAATTTCAGATATGGCGCACGTTTCCTCATAAATGGAACACCCTAATGACAACTCGGGTCAAATGAAGTGGAAAAGTGCAACCATGCCCTACTACAGTATAGGTGTATTCAGTTTCGGCGCATTGCTAAAGTCGTTGAGTTCAACCTCAAGTTGTGCGAGTATTAGTATTGTTCTCCATACCAATACAGTTCAGGGAGCCGACTGCAAGGGTCTCGAATTGAAATTGAGTATCATAGTGTGGATTCTATAATATATGTGATATCAGTACTACAATGCACAAATCAACTATACTAGCATCGCATCCCGAACCCCTATATATTGGAGACTTTCGAGTCTATACTATGTTGATATTTGTGTTAACTGGACTTCCTCTATACAACTGGACTTCCTCTATACTTCTATGTACTATACCTGATTTTATAAGATTAACAGAACGATGTCTTCTCTAGTTATTATTTTCTAAATTTTATTGAGAATTATTATTCACACACTGAATATATATATATATATATATATATATATATATATGTGTATATATTAATATACATAAATATATATATATATATATATATATATATATATATATATATATATATATATTACCAAGGCAAAGAGTTCAAAGACAATGCTATCACTTTCCCACTATCAATCATTTTAAAATTTAAGAAATACATGAATCAGATTCAGATTATTTTGGGTGGTTTTTTATCATTGAAAATGCATTAAACTCGAAAGTTATTTTTCACGTAGTGAGTATTGTGACAGTACATCTAATTTCTGCTTATAATTGACAGATTAGACTGGGCAGGTTTCCGCCGTGTAGTCAGAGTTGGTGCCATCAGCGAAGAAACACGGGCAATCGGTGTCATAGCATGTGCTGCCAGCCTCTGTCTCAAGGATCAAGTAATCGGTACCACAATTGTCTGGGTACAATTCCCTGCACTCTTCTACAGATTCGACTGGGCCGAAACAACCCAGTACATATGGCGCTGTGGTCTGCGTGTGGTAGTGGTACACCTCAGGCCCGCCCGCCTCTATAGCTCCATAGTGGCCGCCGCAGAAGTCGAGGTCAGTGGGCTGCACAGCCTCGCCATCTGTGTTGTTCTCATTTAGCCCATAAATACCACGGCCGTCAAGAGCATAACCAATCAATGCTGAATGTCCCAGTGCGTTCTGATCGTACTCACAGCTGAGGTCGGCATGATAATGGTATGGCAGGGCATGTCCATTGCACGGATCTAGTAGGTATGCGTAATTGATGTTCTCAGCACCACACTGGTATTCAAGAGTCGCGTCACAGGCAGGCACATCAACGCCACCGTCGCATGTTCCATTGCAGACGAATCCTTCAACAAACCCAGCCTCCATTGGGCCATAGATATTCACACCGTGCAAGCTGATGCCAAGACGATTTCTCAAAGGTGCAGCCCATGGTCCCGTGGTGTTGTATCCATCAACGGGGAATGTCATTTCTTGACAGTCGCTTGAAGCAGAGATAATGTAGTCGACACCATCGTCTGCACGACCATTCGGGTTACTGTTGGGGCACTGATTAAAAATGACCGTGCCATTGTACAGGCCAGTATCTTCATCATATGTCAAAGTACCATAAAATTCGTTACTACTTCCATCTTGACTACAAGTCTCGCCATCCGTTATCGTGCACTCGGTAGAGCTCACCGATGATGTAGAATCCCCTTCCATATCGCCCAAACCCATGCCCTCACCTCCTTCTGGGCCATCACCGGCTTCTGGCTGTGCAGTAGCCAGAGTGCTGAATAGGGCAACAGCGACTAATGTAGAGTATCGGAACATCATTTTGAAGTGTTTGGAAAAGAGGGATGGCTATTAATTAAAGCTTTCGTTCTGTTGTTAATATATAGAGAGCCAAGCGATCCTTTTTATACCATCAATACAGCTGAGGATGCATATGGCTCATCTGCGTATTCTTATCCCCGACCCCAGGTCATGTTATGGGGGATCTAAGATGTACAGACTACAGAGCAAAGACCCAGAACATACAATTATACATAGACCATTTTTTAAAGTATTCGAAAACATTCAAAAGATTCTTCCCCACTAAGCCGAAACGATGGGGGGTTCCCTATTCAAATTTAGAGTAGTGGTGGTCTTAAGTTTCTACTTCATGATGTGTTTTGGACTCATGTGCATTGTCATACATATTTAGGGTTTTAAATAGTGTTTAGGTTCTTTTTATTTTTAAAAACAATATGATAAAATTTAAAATCTTAGTTTGGGCTTTTTTTGTTGATAAAAATTCATTTCCCTGAATAAACAATCTATATTTATACATAATTTAAAAGAATAATATTTACTAATCGTTTTATTTAAAAAAATAGTATTTATTTAGTTAAATATCAACCAAATAGATATTTGTTATTTCAACAATCTATGTTTTTGTTTTAAAAATATAATAAATGACTGTTCTAATAATAATATTTTTAACAAAAAGAGGCTATGACCAATGTCAATTTGAATTTTTTTTTTCAGCTATGTAAAAAATAGGAAATACACACTTTTTTTTTTAGAGGGCTACATGCGATATACTTAATATATAAATTGATAAAGGGGTAAAAGGGCCGATGTGTCTTTATAGTTGCACTTCTGTTTTCCACAGTTCGGCCGGAGGTGCGTTTACATATTTAGTTTAGGATTTAGTGTAAATAAGTAGTAGGCAAAAAGGCCCAACATTAATGAACGTATTGAAATGAAAGGAAATGACACGACGCGTTTTGAAAGCACGGGTGACTGGGGTTGGTATGCCAAACTAGTACTTGATTGTGTTCACCTACATTATAGAATGTACACGAATTTTACCACTCGATCAATGTTTATGATGCAATACTATGGTACTTTTTAGATATCTACACTTTTCATGCAAAAAATGATACTTTCGAATTGTAAATTAGAAAAAATAAAGGGCATGTATATGAAACAACACAGATCGATAACGCATGCGAGCCTTCTATTAATGAAACATGAAAAGGCTATGACATACGTATCTGTTATTACACGCGGGTGAGTGCAGAGCATCGAATCGCATCTGGTAGTATAAATTCGTTTACGGCGAATCGGGCAGTCAACTCAAGTTATGATTGTGAATTTGATATAGCAAGCTGGCCGTCTACTTATTCATAGTCAGAAAAGACACTGACAATCCACCCGCTAACAAATGTGATGATATGGGCTGGCAGGCTTGTCGTATGATGGGCACTTGCTCGGCGTCTGCTGGTTTAATACCGGCGTATTCTTGGATAGAGAAGAAAGCCTTGTCATGCATTCATCTGAATGCCTATGAAGATATGACCTTTGTCATAAGCTGGCGGGGCACAAGGGGCGAGACTGCATCGATTGCATTGCACAAAATCGCGCACTTTAATCACAAGCATGGTCATAACTGACATTTCCATATAACTCATCGCTGAAACCTGTTTTGTTATCTCTACCATACTACGTATACTCTTAGCTTAAAAAGCTCGTACCTTCAGTGATTACGCCAAAGAAAACTAAACAGAAGACATGCATACTTTGAGGGTAGAAAAGCATGACATGATAGCGATGATATAAATCTCTAAATGTGTCGTTTGTTCGTCGAAGAAAGCTTAAAAGTATATTCGACGAAAATGGACTCACTCTATTGTTCAGTAGCGATTTGTTACAGCAAGTATCATATCCTCTGAATTGGCTGGCGAGACGGGATTGATTTTCAGACCTTCAGTCTTTCAGAATGATTATAGTTCGATGAAATACGGCTTCTAATTAGAAGTCAGAGCCCTATTAAACGATCCTTAAACATTATACATATAGCTGAATTCTAGTATTCTACTCCTCGGTAAAATGCAGGGATGAATTGGAATATTTAGAAACAATTCACTATGTAAGAGTCTTGGCTGACATTGATAGTCGATAAATAAATATAAGATTGAGGGAGACGGTCAGGGTAATGGGGACTGGGGCCAGTGGGCGTGGGGGGTGACAAGGTCACAAGGGTGTGGTGCGGAATTGCGGATGACTAAAAAAGACAAGCCGGTACACGGGTACGGACCGGTTCCGGGAACCCGGGCACCTGTGGCTCTTCTTCTTCTTCTTTCTTTTCTTTAGTATATATATATATATATGATCTAGATTGGCAGGTCGACTATCTATACTCAACTACATCATCTATGAATTTTCTCTACTGTGGTGCCTGGCTGACTGCCCGTGGGCGTGGGGTTCAATTCATAACCTTCTACGTCTATTTGTTTTTGAAAGGAGGCTATGGTTTATTTATATATTTTTTAATTGAAACTTAAAAAGCCGAAAGGGTCACAGGGAACGGAATCTCAGAATCTTTCAAGCAATGCACATTGTTCGAGACTTTTCGAGATTCACAACCTTTCGACTGCCAGTTTGCCTGTCTCTCGGCCTTGTCCGCCGTCAGGGCGACAGGTGAGGTTTCAGAGTACACGAAGAAAGAATACACGTAATAGAATAAAATAAAAATTTAAAAATATTATTCATAAATACTCACAGAGCATAGTCTTTGTATATCTTGAAGTTTTCAATTTTGTTTTGGCTTGTATTGTCGCTAATTATTTTTGTGTCTACAATATGTTGAACTTTTTTAGTCCATATGTTTTTTTCTCTGGGGTTTATTAATATGTACTGAGGGCTGAGGTACACTCATATTACTTCCAAACCCACACTAGGTTTTCAAGTTTAAACATATGTTTACACAAATCCGTGAAAGTCTCATTGCTCTGTGTACCACCCATGACCCACTGCAATTGTCTCAGAAATGTAGCAAGAACTTTGTTTTTGACATATTCATGAATGTAGTGTGTATGCATTTGTATACGTTTTAGGCCTATACGTGTACCAGTGCCAAGAGTCAGTTTCTTAGCAATTGTCAATGTAAAGCAGGGTAGGGCGTAGAAGTAATGTAGTAAGAGTCCCAAGAAGGATACGGATCCAGGAGAAGTTTTGTGCTGTTTCAGATGCAGTCTTCTACTCAGCCTCGCCAGAGCCTAACGCGGCACTTCTCTGATTTGAGATTTCTTAAAAGTGGAAGTCCCATTGAAACGGAGAAGAGTTCCAGTCTGCGATTTTAGGATAACAAAGACGGCCAGTTCGATCCCAGTCCGTATAGGCAATCAGACTTTCGCCAGGGATGGTTGTCGACGGATGAAGAAAATAGGTAGGCACCTGATGGGCTGTGCTAGATAGATATTTAGTTAGGCATGCTGTTGAGTGCCGAGGTATGCGCCATAGTATGGTGACATGCAAAGGCAGCGAGCTGGTTGAGGGTAGCAGAAATGTATGTCGACACGCGTAATGCTAGCAGCAAATTCCAGCGCTTCAAGGAGGAACAAAAACCACTTTGGAATAAAGCTGCTGATAAATACCGAAATTGGAGACCTTGTAAACATTTTGGCGCCAACGATATTATCATTTTCCCATTTTGGACTAAATTTTGAAATTGGAGAATAAGGACCGAACTTTCTGGATTTGAAGGTTATAATAATTCGATGAAAAGTGAAAACAAAACAACCCCCCGGATGCTCGAATGACTAAAAAGAAATCATGACGAAATCGTTGTCTCTTTTTATTGGCTACAAAAATATTTCACACATGCTTCTGTTTAAAATCTGAAATTCTGAATCATACATTGCCCCTTATTTAAAAAAGCTATTACTCGCTACTAACAAATTCTGAAATTCACACATGCTTTTACTCTATTAATAATGATATGTAGCTAACCAAGAGACCAGTGAAAACATAGCTAACTAAATTGATAAAATTACACATTTTCTTTTTTTAAAGAAACAAACAAATAATACTAGTTTCAAAAGTTGATATTGAAAGGGCCGATGTGTCTTGAAAGTTTCACTTCGGTTTTCTAAAGTTCGGCCGGAGATGCATTTGTTTACGTACTGCTTTTGGGGCGATGTTGTTCAGGTTATCGATCAGGGGAAGCACAAGCACGGGGATGAAATCGAGCTGGACGATGATCTAAATGCACAATTTCTGGCGAAGAAGGGGAATAAGTAGAAAGTGAGAAGGAACGTAAAAACGCGATCTTAACATCTCCTTGTCACGTAGTTGAAGAATTGAGCTTTATAAAGGTGAGCTTATTTAGGCATTTGTGGTCTCATGATTTTATCTAAACTATATATTGATACTATCCAAACTGTATATCGATACTACCTTAAATATATATTGATACTATCTAAACTACATGTTTATACTATCTAAAGTAAATATTGATACTATCTTAACTACAAGTTTATACTATCTAAAATGAATATTGATACTATCTAAACTATATATATATATATATTGATCATCGAGCGAAGCGTTTTGTGATAAACCTGATTAATCTATTCAGTTGGCACACCGAGGTCGAACCCTCTTAAATGGCGAGATTGCTCCTTTGAGCAGATAATAATTTATAATCATCACTACATAGGGTATGCATCAAGTGATTCTCATATCATAGTATACAACATTGTCCATGCGATGAATTTCAGATATGGCGAACGTTTCCTCATAAATGCAACATCCTAATGACAACTTGCGGTCAAATGAAGTGGAAAAGTGTAACCGTGTCCTACTACGGTATAGGTGTATTCAGTTTCAGCACATTGCTAAAGTCGTTGTTCAACCTCAAGTTGTGTAAGTATTAGTATTATTTACCACACCAATACAATTCAAGGAGCCGATTGCAAAGATCTCAAATGATTCTATTATACATGTGATACCAGTATTACAATCAAAGAATTCAAAGACAATGCTATCACTGCCCTACTATCAATCATTTTAAAATTTAAGAAATACGTGAATCCGATTCAGATTATTTTGGGTGGTTTTTTATCATTGAAAATGCATTAAACTCGAAAGTTATTTTTCACGTAGTGAGTATTGTGACAGTACATCTAATTTCTGCTTATAATTGACAGATTAGACTGGGCAGGTTTCCGCCGTGTAGTCAGAGTTGGTGCCATCAGCGAAGAAACACGGGCAATCGGTGTCATAGCATGTGCTGCCAGCCTCTGTCTCAAGGATCAAGTAATCGGTACCACAATTGTCTGGGTACAATTCCCTGCACTCTTCTACAGATTCGACTGGGCCGAAACAACCCAGTACATATGGCGCTGTGGTCTGTGTGTGGTAGTGGTACACCTCAGGCCCGCCCGCCTCTATAGCTCCATAGTGGCCGCCGCAGAAGTCGAGGTCAGTGGGCTGCACAGCCTCGCCATCTGTGTTGTTCTCATTTAGCCCATAAATACCACGGCCGTCAAGAGCATAACCAATCAATGCTGAATGTCCCAGTGCGTTCTGATCGTACTCACAGCTGAGGTCGGCATGATAATGGTATGGCAGGGCATGTCCATTGCACGGATCTAGTAGGTATGCGTAATTGATGTTCTCAGCACCACACTGGTATTCAAGAGTCGCGTCACAGGCAGGCACATCAACGCCACCGTCGCATGTTCCATTGCAGACGAATCCTTCAACAAACCCAGCCTCCATTGGGCCATAGATATTCACACCGTGCAAGCTGATGCCGAGACGATTTCTCAAAGGTGCAGCCCATGGTCCCGTGGTGTTGTATCCATCAACGGGGAATGTCATTTCTTGACAGTCGCTTGAAGCAGAGATAATGTAGTCGACACCATCGTTTGCACGACCATTCGGGTTACTGTTGGGGCACTGATTAAAAATGACCGTGCCATTGTACAGGCCAGTATCTTCATCATATGTCAAAGTACCATAAAATTCGTTACTACTTCCATCTTGACTACAAGTCTCGCCATCCGTTATCGTGCACTCGGTAGAGCTCACCGATGATGTAGAATCCCCTTCCATATCGCCCAAACCCATGCCCTCACCTCCTTCTGGGCCATCACCGGCTTCTGGCTGTGCAGTAGCCAGAGTGCTGAATAGGGCAACAGCGACTAATGTAGAGTATCGGAACATCATTTTGAAGTGTTTGGAAAAGAGGGATGGCTATTAATTAAAGCTTTTGTTGTGTTGTTAATATATAGAGAGCCAAGCGATCCTTTTTATACCATCAATACAGCTGAGGATGCATATGGCTCATCTGCGTATTCTTATCCCCGACCCCAGGTCATGTTATGGGGGATCTAAGATGTACAGACTACAGAGCAAAGACCCAGAACATACAATTATACATAGACCATTTTTTAAAGTATTCGAAAACATTCAAAAGATTCTTCCCCTCTAAGCCGAAACGATGGGGGTTTCCCTATTCAAATTTAGAGTAGTGAAGGTCTTAAGTTTCTACATCATTGTCATGTGTCTTTTTCTTATATATTTAGGGTTTAGTGTTTAGGGTTCTTACTATTTTGTTTAAAAAAAAAACAATTTAAAAAACAAACTTTATATTATAAAAAATTGGTAAATATTTGTAGACCATATTGTTTTGTTTTAAAAAAAGCAAAAACAATAGAGGCCACAGTCTGCCACATTGTCCTCACAGGAGTCCAGGACCCACACTCCGACTCAGTCCAGTGACTCGGCCTCATTAGTCACAGACGGAGTCACATTTAAAAAAATCAAATTATGTTAAATTATAAAATAAATCTGGGATAAATTTTGGTTTGGGGATTTTTGAGAAAAGTCATTTTCCTAAAACAATCTTTTTTATAAATTAAAATGTCAATGACCAATGTCAATTTGATGATTTTTTTTTACCAGTTAAAGTACACATTTGTTTTTTTTTAGGGAGCTACATGCGATATATTTATATACAAAAAGCTGATAGAGGGGTAAAAGGGTCGATGTGTCGTTATAATTGGACTTCTGTTTTCCACAGTTGGGCCAGAGGCGCATTTACATATTTAGTCTTGGATTTTTAAATATTTAAGATATTCATGACATTCTGTCAGAGAGAGAGAGAGAGAGATAGAGAAGAATAGAAGATGTCTATGGCAATGAGATATTGTAACGAATCCAGTTTGAAACTTTAAAACAAAAGCGAAAATGACAGTGATCTTTTACGTACTACACCTAGCAGGAGACCAATTTAGTCTCCTACCATTAAAGTCTTTTGGTTAAAATAATTCGAAAGCCAGAAATTTGGGCTATATAATACCGCCACTTCATTGACTCTATGTTTCATGGCTATCACGACAATATTTGCCCGGTATTCTTATATAGATTTTTTCTTTACTCTCTTGAAAGAGAATACTCAAACAATGAGAACAAGAGACAGCCAGGCCCAGGCCACAGGTTCACAGTTAAAACAGCTAACACAGTCAACATTCTGTTTGTCTGTGACTCTGGGGAGGGCTCAGAGCGGTCACAGGTGACTGCACAGTCAAAAATAAAAAATTACACCGGAGTTCCGAGCCCGGTATGTATGATGTAACTTTTAAAAATACCTGTTTTCCCTGAAGTCTGAAGAGTATAATTTTACATTACGTCATACATACGTTGTCCAATCCAGAAATCCAGAACCGAATTCCGATAGTTCTATTAAATGAGCACGGTATAAAAATATATATATTCAAAATATTTATAATACTGAAAAAAATACTAAATAATTTCATGCCGTCATCATCATGATCACTGATGATGGTCATGTGTCGTTCAGCTTAAAAAAAATAATTTATAGATAAATAATAATAAATATGATTTAATTGGGTTTTAGGTGCCGTGAGGCGCGAGCCTGTGACTCTGTGAGTCTTTGAGAGAGAGAGAGAAGCAGTCTGAGTCTGAGTCTCAGTTTGACTCTCAGCGAGAGTGGCTATGGTGCACAGATAATTTTTATACCTCAAGATATAAACCTGTCGCAAGCGACAGACGGACCAAACAAGCAGTAGAAATTTGGATGGGAAAATCATACAATTACTGATCTGTAACTGTTTCTATGCGTCAATATGTAAATGATAAACGGTTCTAGCTAAATAATATAGCTTTTGGTGTGACCAGAACTGTGACACAAACACAAAGTTGAGAAGGGACTTTTGGCTCTCTAGCTATACGCTTTCAGTGATAAATTCTCCCATAAAAGATGTCTATTTATTGACTCTCTTTAGATAGGAGGGTGAATTACCGCGGAAAGTAAATACAAACGGCACAATCTAAAATAATCTATTACATTTTTTAAATTTTAAATTTTTATTTAGGGCTGCCGGCCTGCCACTGTTGTCACCTGTTGATCGCAACAGGATTACAGGAATGTGGCTGTTTTTACTTTTTCTGGAAACTAAACAGTAAACAAAGAATACCGATTAGGGTTTAATGTCGATACAACTGTCATCGACTCATCAATCATCACTGAGCGTCTGAGAGTTTCTGGGCTCTGGCACTCTCATTGTACGCAGGTCGCGGTGAGAGCCTGAGAGGCCTGTGTCCTTAGTCCTGAGAGTTCTGTGACTGATGTTCTCTTTTCCCAGTCCACACTCCACAGTCTAATCTCAGTGGAGTCCCGAGTATCTCGCTAGAGTAAATTGTAGTGACGAGATGCGGAGTATCAGCTCGCTGCAGAGACATTCTAAAATATCTGATTGGTAGTTAATCTATCAGCACTAGATGGGTTTCTCCTACCCATTGACCAGGGAGGTTTTTTCCACCCCTGAACATATTATTATATGTCAGTTGGTACTTTTAATATAGAAACTATGAATACCCTGGGGTGGTAAACAGCACCGACATTTACCTATACGACATGTACGACGTGTCGGCCGACATGCTGGCAGGTGGGTGTCGTCGTTGTCGGGTGCCTGGCCAGTGAATACCCTGAGTTAACAGGGAATAATGTAATTAATTTAAGGTCCATCTATCTTGAGTACATTTTATTATATACTTATCATTAATGTATATTAATAACTTATAAGGTCCGGTATATCAATAACTTATAAGGTCCGGTATATCAGTAATGCCCACTGTTGTCCGGTTGTCCAATGTTCCCTGATGAGAGTCTGACTCCTCTCGCTACCTCTTTCAGAGAATAAGATTTGATTTTGAATCAAGAAATATTTTAAAAAAGGAGTCAGAACTGAGAGTCTGAAACTCAGAAACTGACAGCGTCCGAGACCAGCAGAGAATGGCGGCAGAAAGTGAGTCATGGAATAGTTCATAGTATTTGTTATTCTCTTGAATGCTGGTAAAAAAAACAAATTATTTATCAAAAATATTCAGAATGGTCATTGACCATTGACTTATTTGTTTTATTTTGCAATATTTATTTACTTCGATCTCACGATCTGTTTGACTTTTTAAAAATGACTGCCCTCATTCTTATGTCTGATGCTTTTTGGATAATGAATGTTGTTTTCGGGTTCTGGAGACTAGAATATTGTTTTTTTTGTTTTAATAAAACTATGTACTTAAATATTTGTTTTGTATTTAATGTTTTGTAAAAAAAAACAAAAAAAACAGTATGTAGATTGTTTCAGGAAAATGTCGATTACATACTATATTTTTAAAAATAGAAAACCTTCTAAATTTGGATAGGGAAACCCCCATCATTTCGGCGGTTTTAGGGGAAAGAATCTTTTGTATGTTACCGGACACTTTAAAAAATAGTCTATGTATAATTTTAAATATATGTGGGTCTATGGCTCTATGCTCTGTAGTCTGTGTATACATCTTAGGTCCCACATAACATGACCTGGGGTCGGGGATAAGAATACGCAGATGAGCCATATGCATCCTCAGCTGTATTGATGGTATAAAAAGGATCGCTTGGCTCTCTATATATTAACAACACAACAAAAGCTTTAATTAATAGCCATCCCTCTTTTCCAAACACTTCAAAATGATGTTCCGATACTCTACATTAGTCGCTGTTGCCCTATTCAGCACTCTGGCTACTGCACAGCCAGAAGCCGGTGATGGCCCAGAAGGAGGTGAGGGCATGGGTTTGGGCGATATGGAAGGGGATTCTACATCATCGGTGAGCTCTACCGAGTGCACGATAACGGATGGCGAGACTTGTAGTCAAGATGGAAGTAGTAACGAATTTTATGGTACTTTGACATATGATGAAGATACTGGCCTGTACAATGGCACGGTCATTTTTAATCAGTGCCCCAACAGTAACCCGAATGGTCGTGCAAACGATGGTGTCGACTACATTATCTCTGCTTCAAGCGACTGTCAAGAAATGACATTCCCCGTTGATGGATACAACACCACGGGACCATGGGCTGCACCTTTGAGAAATCGTCTCGGCATCAGCTTGCACGGTGTGAATATCTATGGCCCAATGGAGGCTGGGTTTGTTGAAGGATTCGTCTGCAATGGAACATGCGACGGTGGCGTTGATGTGCCTGCCTGTGACGCGACTCTTGAATACCAGTGTGGTGCTGAGAACATCAATTACGCATACCTACTAGATCCGTGCAATGGACATGCCCTGCCATACCATTATCATGCCGACCTCAGCTGTGAGTACGATCAGAACGCACTGGGACATTCAGCATTGATTGGTTATGCTCTTGACGGCCGTGGTATTTATGGGCTAAATGAGAACAACACAGATGGCGAGGCTGTGCAGCCCACTGACCTCGACTTCTGCGGCGGCCACTATGGAGCTATAGAGGCGGGCGGGCCTGAGGTGTACCACTACCACACACAGACCACAGCGCCATATGTACTGGGTTGTTTCGGCCCAGTCGAATCTGTAGAAGAGTGCAGGGAATTGTACCCAGACAATTGTGGTACCGATTACTTGATCCTTGAGACAGAGGCTGGCAGCACATGCTATGACACCGATTGCCCGTGTTTCTTCGCTGATGGCACCAACTCTGACTACACGGCGGAAACCTGCCCAGTCTAATCTGTCAATTATAAGCAGAAATTAGATGTACTGTCACAATACTCACTACGTGAAAAAATAACTTTCGAGTTTAATGCATTTTCAATGATAAAAAAACCACCCAAAATAATCTGAATCGGATTCATGTATTTCTTAAATTTTAAAATGATTGATAGTGGGAAAGTGATAGCATTGTCTTTGAACTCTTTGCCTTGGTAATATATATATATATATATATATATATATATATATATATTTATGTATATTAATAAATACACACACACATATATATATATATATATATATATATATATTCAGTGTGTGAATAATAATTCTCAATAAAATTTAGAAAATAATAACTAGAGAAGACATCGTTCTGTTAATCTTATAAAATCAGGTATAGTACATAGAAGTATAGAGGAAGTCCAGTTGTATAGAGGAAGTCCAGTTAACACAAATATCAACATAGTATAGACTCGAAAGTCTCCAATATATAGGGGTTCGGGATGCGATGCTAGTATAGTTGATTTGTGCATTGTAGTACTGATATCACATATATCATAGAATCCACACTATGATACTCAATTTCAATTCGAGACCTTTGCAGTCGGCTCCCTGAACTGTATTGGTATGGAGAACAATACTAATACTCGCACAACTTGAGGTTGAACTCAACGACTTTAGCAAATGCGCCGAAACTGAATACACCTATACTGTAGTAGTAGACATGGTTGCACTTTTCCACTTCATTGACCCGAGTTGTCATTAGGGTGTTCCATTTATGAGGAAACGTGCGCCATATCTGAAATTCATCGCATGGACAATGTTGTACACTATGATATGAGAATCACTTGATGCACACCCTATGTAGTTATGATTATAAATTATTATCTGCTCAAAGGAGCAATCTCACCATTTAAGAGTGTTCGACCTCGGTGTGCCAACTGAATAGATTAATCAGATTTATCTCAAAACGCTTCGCTCGATGATCAATATATATAAATATATATAGTTTAGATAGTATCAATATATATTTTAGATAGTATAAACATATAGTTTGGATAGTATCAATATATAGTTTCGATAGTATAAATATATAGTATAGATAGTATCAATATATAGTTTCGATAGTATAAATATATAGTATAGATAGTATCAATATGTAGTTTAGATAACATGGTCAGACCACAAATGTCGATATACATACACCTTTACTAAAGCTCAATATTTCAGCTACATGACAAGGAGACATTAAGACCGTCTTCCTACGTTCCTTCGCACTTTCTACTTCCTCCCCTTTTTCGCCAGGAATTGTGCACGTAGATCATCGTCCAGCTCAATTTCATCCCCATATGCTTCCCTTGATCGATAGCCTGAACAAACACCGCCCCAAAACCACGTGTGTCTCTGTGGTCCAAACCATACAGTTCTGCACAATCCTTCCACAGTCCATACAGCACAGATATATCCCTCTTCTCCGTCGTGCGTTCAGGGTCTTTCAGGAACCTCCGGCCTTCCTTGAACCAGTCATCTCCTAGGTCACTCGCGTCTAGGGGATCGCTTTTGAGTTTGCGTGGGGGCGATGGCTTGACTTCCGTAGGTAGTACATACGCTTGGGGAGATATCTCATCGAGTATATCGTTATCCTATATGATAAAGTAGTAGTCTCCGTCCAAGTCACCGCCGGCTATATACTCGGGTAATGATACCCCATGGTTGATGAACATCACTGTACCTAGTTCAAAGCTCTGAAGAAGAGCCCTACAGACGATAATTAATATAGACATAAGTTAATTTGAAAGTAGTACACGCTACGCAATCCACTTTAGTAAACGAACTAAATTCATGACATATGGGAGCTACTGAAAAATAAAAAATTAAGATACGATCTATAGCAGTAAAACGCGCCACATATACAGAAACACCTACAGACATAGACACAGACATATGTACATATATATATATATATATATATATATATACTTAAAATACATACCAAACACATACCTAGATTACAGTTGTATTCACTATTTATACCTAAAATACATCTCATACACGTATTTCTTGTATTTTAAATGATTGGTATTAGGGCAGTGATAGCATTGTCTTTGAATGTATAGTTATCAAATTGTTTGGAAAGTTCCGAACGTGTTTTGAAATTGAACGAGTTATAGCCACGAGTTTTTTAGGACATGAACGAGTTGAAAACCCGAGTAAATAAGTTAATAAATGAGTTCTCTTTTTACAGGTTCTGGGTTCTGCAATGAGTTTAGGAACGCAAAACCCCAATACCCATAAACATTGCTCGAGTGGCAAAATTTGTGCACATTCTATAATGCAGGTGAACGCAATCAAGTACTAGTTTGGCATACCAACCCCAGTCACCCGCGCTTTCAAAGCGCGTCGTGCCATTTCCTTTTATTCAATACATTTATTATTTTCGGGCCTATTTGCCTACTACTTATTTACACATAATTTTAGTTTAGTTCATCCATCCCCGACACTTTTTGGAACCGCACAGGCATGGTGCGCGATTTTCGTCATCAAAGTCGAACATGTAGTCGTAGCTGAATTCTTCACCCACCTGAGTGAATTCAGAAAACAATTGGAACGGAGCAGGATGTTAAGCAAGCGTGGGAATGTATCATAAAATTGTATGTGATATAGATTTTAAACGAAATTGAGAATATAACATTTTTAAGTGTGCCATAGAACTTTTGCAACAGTCCGATACGATCAAGGACACCATGTGAACAGCGGTTGCTCACATTCACGCCATTGCAGAGGTCATCACACATCCATGTCTGGCTACTAGTACAGCTGTAGGGCTCGTCTGCCACACTGTGGCCGTGGGTCAAGTACTACCACATGTGGCAAAACGAGGGCACGACCCAGAGACTGCACTTGCGCAAGTGCAAACGCCTATGGAGTTAGTACAACGGCACACACAAGGAACAGAACCCTAAAACCCCAACCCCAACCCTAAAAATTCTAAACGCCTATAGTGGTAGTACAACAGCTCACACACGCAAGTGTAAACGCCTATTGAGCTAGTACAACGGTACGTTTTACCATACCTGAATGTCGCGAATGGCTGTGATGATGATATGGTCTTCGCCGCAGACAGTGATTATCTCTGACTTGCAGCATGGCTGTAATAGTGCACAGGGAAAGTGTCCCAAAGTACAGGATTGAGTTTGGGTTGGTCGACAAAACATACTAAAGGACCTCCATATAGGCCGAGTCTAGGCTTTACACTTGGAAGGTACAACAAAGGGAACATACGCGTATAAGCAGTATGGGTTTGTACACGCAGAGTATGGCCATAACATATCTTTCATCTCTGCGATGGTGTGCACAAACGACGAGGATCGGCACAGGACGGGGTACGCCACCGTGCAGGTTGAATCACGCAGCGCGTTCAGTTGTTTTAAACTATTAACACACAGCACACACACACATATACACATACACCCGTACATCGATACGAATGCATACGGGGACAGGGTTTGTAATGTCCTTAAAAAAAAGTACACCCCCTCCTCCCAATGATATTAGCAGTTGCGTCGTACGCACAGACACACTTTAAGGGTTACACTCTACACGTACGAGTACTAAGGAGTGAGTACAGTACAGTACTTATACAAATACACCAACAACCCCGCAGTGCTCTCATACAATAAACATGTATATATGCATGTCGATATATATATATATATATATATATATATATATATATATATATATATATATATATATATATATATATATATATATATATATATATATATATATATATATATATATATATATATATAAAAAGCGGACGGATGGCCGAGCGCGTAGACATATAACACACCTCACAGGAGTGGTTGATAAATCGTGCGGCATTGCCAATAAGTGTGGCGTCCACCACAATCTCATCGTTCATTTTGAACATGTAACATCCGATTTTGCGACTGTTGTAGTAGCGTTCTCGTTGGTCCGTGAGATGCTGCGATGATTAGGTAATTATGATGATAATATAATAAGTACTCATTGCGAGCATTCATATTCGTATGCGACCTCGTAAAAGATAATCAAATCAGTATATATATTTATATATATTTATATATACATATACATATACATATACATTTATATATATATATATATATATATATATATATATATATATATATATATATATATATATATATATATATATATATATATATATATATATATATATATATATATATATATATATATATATATATATATATATATATATATATATATATATATATATATATATATATATATATATATATACATTATGTATATATATATATATATCTTATTGTATGGGGATAAGTATGATTGTACCAAAGGGATATGGTGGGGAAGTGAGCTATGAACAACGGTCTCAGTAGGCCGAATAAGCAGTTTATTGACATGTCCATGTCAGCATTACACTCACAGATACAGTTCTGCGTACATATACAACGCTTACTACAGACGCCTGTATATAGCACTCGCAACTCGAATGCCATTCCTGAGTATTTTAGGGTTAAGGGTTGACTCAGCCTCAATCAATAGTCCGTATGGCGCCCAAGTACTTACCTTTCCATATATGAACATCTTCAGCATTTATCCACAAAGCATAAAAAAAGCATTAATCCACATTGTACACGAATGCACACGCACGTACATCACACTCCCATCCCATACCAGTCTAATAGCCTCGCCCGCATACTCAATCACCATCTCCCCTGCCTCGATAGGCTCAGTGGCGTATAGGCCTTGGCCTTGAATGCCAGATCTACCTACACGCGTGCGCTTCCTCACCAGCTCTCGCAGCTGCTTGTACTGCGTCTCTATGGTGTCACCAGCCCTCCGGCGCTCGCACTTGTGAGCGTCGTGTGAGTTCTGTGGTTGGGTGGGCATGGGTGTGGGGTTGTGTGGGGTGAGTGTTGGTACCAGAAACCATCAGAGGTTAGTAAACACGAGTCACACATTTTGAACGTATGCGTTCTGTGATTGGGTGGGCATGGGTGTGGGGTTGTGTGGGGTGAGTTTGGGTCTCAAAAGCTATCCGACATGGTGAGCCATATAACACATCAATGACTGGAAACAGTCGTTGGCAGTGGGTGGAGGGTTTAGGGTTTAGGATTTAGGATTTGGGGTACTTAGGTTTTAGGATTTAAGCATAGGTGCGGTGTGATATAGATACCAGATTCGAGGGGTCGCAAACGAGATGCGCATATCGAAGTCAGTCAGCACCTTCAGATCATTTTAGACACGGGACGGGATAGCTTGTACACACAATACGCAACGGGTTGTGTGTTGCCTGGTAGACTCGTGTGGCTAAAGTTAAAGTCTCTACGTCCCACCTGCGCTTAGTGCCCTATACTCACCTGTGCAAATACGACACCCGCCTCCCCGACACCAACGACCAATCAGAAGCACAATAATAAATAGCACATACAAAGAGTACTCCGCGTTGCCTGGTAACGCCGTTTTTGGTGGGGGTGGAGTCTGTATGGTCCTCCCGCTCCACCCGCATGGTGGTGCATCGTGCTTTGCTGCGTCTCTTTGTGTAAAGGTCACCCCTGGCACAGCCCGACACAGAGTGACGAGTGAGATCATACGCCTTAGCCGCAGCCAGCTCTAGTTCTTCATCCTGTTGCAGTGGTCGAGAGAGTGAGTGTGTGAGTGTATTCAGAACAAGCGAAGGGAAAGTCCGATGAGACAGACGTGTGTGTGACTGTGTGGCTGTGCAGTGGTCGAGAGAGTGAGTGTGTGTGAGTGTACAGAGTGAGTGTGTGTGAGTATATTCAGAACAAGCGAAGGGAACGTCCGATGAGACCGACGTGTGTGTGACTGTGTAACTGTGTAGTGGTCCAGAGAGTGAGTGAGTGTGAGTGAATTCAGAACTATCGAAGGGAACATCCGATGGGACCGACATGAGTGTGACTGTCAGTATATGAATATGAATGGGCGTGAATATTAAGTGCACAGAAGTGGGTGTGGGTGTGGATATATATACATGTATATACACAGCGCATTTGTTGCACGCCCATACATCGTCAGTCTATGAACATCTGAAACCCTTACCCTAAACCCTAAAACCCTAGCATACACATTAACCATGCCAGTACACCCGAAGTAGTGGAGCCCACACCACAGTACCTGTCTCGCCGGTTCGCCCGAAGGTGTGGGGAAGGTCTTGAAGCGATAGGCATCACACATCCACGACCCAGGCAGCCGCTCAATACGTCTGACTGTGTGAGTGGCCGACAGACCAAAGAACCAGTGTGCATACACCGAGTGCTTGGTGCGGGGGTGAAACGAAACGCGTTTACTAACGGCGTCTTTGACCGGCACGCTGTCGCTGTGGCTGTGGCTCGGTTGCCTGGATACAGAATTGCGGGCTGAAGTGGTTCGACTGCGAGCGGCGGGTTTGGTGGAGGAGAGGCGGGATGTTCTGGTTGCACCGGACCTCGTAGCAGTGGACGGGTCAATGCTGGGGCTGGAATTCGATTGGCCCTTAGCCATAGCGCCATTCAAGGCTTCTGATTGGTTGAGCTCGAAATTCCGCGCGCTCTCGACCAAACGCAACACAATGCGCACGGCCGCCAACACCGACCGACGCGATATGCGGACGCCCT
Source organism: Sphaeroforma sirkka (assembly GCA_001586965.3). NCBI lineage: Eukaryota > Ichthyosporea > Ichthyophonida > Sphaeroforma > Sphaeroforma sirkka. The sequence continues at coordinate 24,339 of LUCW03001451.1, read as the reverse complement.
CAGGTGATGTGATGACAAACACAGGGTACGCGCCCGTGGTGCTTATTTCGCAACGGTACGGAATACGTTTATTAGGCGTTAGTACACTCCTGTAAAGAGGTGGTAGCGATGCACCAAGAGAGATCGTATGGTGAGGGGTTGGTGGGATTAAATTAAACTTGAAACCCTATTGTACTATGAGCCATGGTACACTCGCGCACAGCAAGTCGAGCGCATTGATAGGCAAACAAAGACACTCTAAAACCCTAAGCCTTAAAACTAATACATACCACAACAAGCGCTCAGCATAGTACCCAACGGGGCAGATGTACTGTGTACTATAGAAGGGAACCCCTAAACCCTAAAACCCTACACCCTAAAACCAGTACTTACCAGAACATGCGCACAGCATAGTACCCAACGGGGTAGATGTACTGTGTACTATGGAAGGCGGGGTGTGGCACTATGCGTCCCATGTTCACAGTCATAAGTGTGCTGTCTCTAATGTACACGTGGGGCAAATTAGCTTTGGCTGCTGCGTTGCTGGTTTCATGCATGCGGTTGGTGATGGTGCCAAGGGCTTCATAACGTGTTAACATGCTCGTACAGACGTCTTGCAGCCCGATAGTTTTGGAGATCTCTTCGTACCAGGTGTGGGGGTTGTTCCAGGCTGCCAAGGAGGCAGGGTAGTGTGTTAGTATAGGTATATGCAGTCAAAAGACAATGTTTACTTCTATAGAGCATGTATAGTTCCACACATACGCCTACTTTTTAAACGTATATAGTTCCATGTATGCGATTCTTTTATAAAACGTATATAGTGCCATGCATACGCCTAGAGGTCTATGTCAGTGCGTTCACCACCAAGTTCTTCATCTTGTAGCACGTGTACATGCTTGTACACACATCTCTAGGCCACAACCTTATACCCTAACATGTGATAGAAACATATGTACCATAGAATGTATAGAAAGGCATGCATGTATTACCTTAGCATGTGATAGGTACAACTGTATCATAGAATGTACAGAAAGGCATGCATGTATTACCTTAACATATGATAGATACATCTGTACCATATAATCGTATATACAGAGAGACATATATCTGTCTCCATGTTTGTATGAGTGCGATGATCATATGCTCTACACTACGTAAACGTAAACACGCGTACATGCTAGCGCACCCAACTCTGCGGCCACAGGTTCAGCACAACTCCGCCCGGACATGCACATATTGTCCACGCCAGGCGGAGTATGGTATATTGTACGACCCGTTACACGCATTTGTATGTGGATTGATCACTGCTACATACAAACAGGCTGTGAGTAATTTCGGTGGTTCCGTGGGTGTAGAGAGTACACAGTAGATAAATGAGCAGGTCACTTAAACTCAGATTTGTCTAACTATGTATGGACACACTCGCTACACCCACTCTCCACAACGGATGACGTATATACATACTGGAGCATACACAGATGAAGCACAAATACTAAAATATACACACACCACGCATAAAAATATTTCCAATACGCACCTCACACATGTGGACACTCCGAACGCACAAAGACCAAACACAGAGACACAGAGACACAGACACAGACACAGACACCCACACCCACATCCACAGACACACCAAGAGGCTTCTCCTCAATGCCGCTCCGACTGGCATCAGTGATCTGATCCACCCCATCAACAGTGACAGTCTCTGACAAGCTGTGCTGTGGACACAACACCGTGCCATCGGTATGGAACTCACACCCCGCGGCACGTGCACAGGGATAGTGGAACACTATGTTGCAGCGATTCAACGAACATTTGACAGCCGCAAACTTCTCGTCGCACAGGTTGCATCGGTGGTTTATCTGATGATGAGAGAGAGAGAGAGAGAGAGAGAGGCATAGGGGAATGAGGGGCCCAACAGTGGGATGTTGTGGTCGGTGTTTTGGTGTGCTGAGGAGTATTGGATTGAATTGAATTGAATTGAATTGGATTGGATTGGATTGGATTGAATTGGATTGGATTGGATTGAATTGGATTGGATTGAATTGAATGGAATTGGAATTGAATGGGTGTGAATGAATTGAATTGAATTGAATTGGAATTGGAATTGGATTGGAATTGGATTGGATTGTACTGTACTGTACTGTACTGGTATACAGGACTGTGGTTGCACATGTACGTGTACGCGGATACACGGAGTGGTGTGGGTAGGTGGTTGCTATGGCCGAGTTTCCTTGTGCACTGGACGGTTGTTGGTAGTCAGTTGTCTCATCGAGGTCTGGTACCCCAGATGACTTGGTATGTTAGATGTTGATTTGATACATACGTACATGTGCGTGTGTTGAGCTTCCTGAGTCAGCCTACACAATGCTTTGTCTTATAAAGTATATACGTAACTGTACACATACATACATATACGTGTGTTGAGCTTCCTGAATTAACCTACACAATTCATTGTTTTTATAAGGATATACGTAGCTGTACACGGGTGCAGGTATAAGTGCATATGACTATGAAGCTATAAAAGGAATCTCTTCCCACCCATACAACCGAACGAGAGACGGGATGTAGTTACAAGGTGGTATGTATTCCGATGCAGTTATAATTGTATGTAGATGAATGTATATGTGTATGCATCTACCACGATGACACTCGCTATAACGGCACAAGACATAGAGCAACATTCGTTGTCACGAGTTACTGTAGCTGTCAGACCCACCCACCAGAATTCACAAAAGCTAACTCTCACACTCACACTCACACACAGATAAACATACACCCACACAAATTGTATCACTAAAACACTGTAATCTTGAACACATATTTATATATTTACTATATATATATATATATATATATATAAACCTACCATGGCCTTCCCGCAAGACAGCAATCTGCTATTCAGCACCTCGGACGAGTAATAAGCACACCGCGCGTGCACAAACAGGTCTACGCCATAGTACAACATACGGCCCCCCTCCGCGGGCGCATCACCAGAGCGAGTGCACATCTCACACTCCAGTGAATGTGGGGACGTAAGCCCCACTGACTCATTTACGAACCAGCTGTGGGGCCATGATGTGTTGCTGCAGCGAGTGGGTAGCATTAGTAGGTATCATCAGTAGGTATAGCTAGTAAATATCAATAGTGAGTACTAAATATCAATAGTAGGAAACCAGGGCGTTCAGGTGCATGTGGGGAAGGTATGAGATATGGGTACAGGATGAGCATACATGTATCATACTACCATACATCATGTCATATCGATGTAGCATACATGTAGCATACTATCACACATCATGTCATATCGATGTAGCATTCTTGAATCACCGCCTTTGTATATATTATGGAACAGGTGTTTTAATTGTATCATATGTACATAACATTTCTGCCTCCATATATATATATATTAGTAGTTTATGTAATGCCAATGCACCCTACATCACATTCCTGTCTCCTTATATTTATATGAGTAATGCATGCCATCACGTTGTACTTACCGGATCATCTGTTTCTGCGTTTTACGGCTATCTACTGCCGTTACCGTCGTATCATGCACCACCCGTACCAACGTTATACCATCAATCGGACTCACTTTGTAGCCAGCGTCCAGCTGAAAGCGCCGGCGATTGTTTGTTATTGACAAATGAGAGATTGTATATAGTAAACATAGAAGGATTGTTTGTTATTGACAAGTGAGCGTTAATATTAAACTGGGGGGTTGTATATAACAAACATAAAGGATCGTTTGTATTTGCCTGGGCATCTGATTTGGACTTAGTCTGTGTATGTATGTGTAGAGAACAAGCAGCCGAATAAAGCAACAGCCTTTCGTTTAGTGTGGCAATGAAAGATACAGTCACAGGTGGGGCAAAAAACCCTAAAGCCCTAAAACCCAGAAACCAATGCCTCTGATCTCTGCACTACACTCTATGATGGCCAACTAAGACAACCAGCATTCGAAATGGCGACAGGGATGGGGTTTAGGGGTTTTAGAGTTTATTAGGATTGCCCCCTAGTACAGACGGACAAACACATGCCCATACATAGCACTGCGGTGCGTACAGGGTCGCTCGAGTGTGTGTGTAGACGTTTACCCACACACTCACTTAAGTGCACATACGTGTACGTGCATACCTATGGTATGGGACACAATGGTCTCCAATCAAATATGAGATATGGTGTTTATAGCACACACACATGTGAGAGATCGTGTTTATAGCACACACACATGTGAGAGATGGTGTTTAAATCACACACATGTGAGAGATGGTGTTTACGGCACACGCACCTTGTGAGACATGCTGAGCAAATCGTCGTCTGGCATCTTTAGTGTCACCGTCACAGGCGTGGTTTTCCCTTTTAGTGTCTTTTGATTGGCCGATGGGGGTTGTCGCACTGTACCATTGCTGTCTTTTGATTGGCTCCCATGTTTAGTATCTACAATACCGTCCTTTGTCGATTCTACACAGATGAAACAAGACAGTCAAAATCAGGACAATTTGGCACACACATCCTATTTAGGAATTAGTACTTCGACCTTCCGACCTAATCCCAGCTCACAACCGCCAACATCATGTCTTAAAACAAGGTAACGAGTAGACGACAGAAAGCGGTACGTACCGGTTTCAAACATTACAGGGAGTAGACAGAAGAATCCAGCACGTACGAATACCTATTGCGTACAGTCTGTAAGTATATTCATTGCATACCGCACGGGCGTATATCTATTGCTCACAGTACGTACGTGCATCTCTCGATCGCTTACCAGACTTGGCTTGCTGGGATCGACTCATTGTCATCTTGAGTATCCGCGTGGAGTTGTACGCCACTGTCGGCCCTACAGCCGAGACCTCCACGTTACCTTGCACCTCGTTTTTGGCTTTCTTGTTCTGGGGATTTTCATTGGCTGTCTTTTCGTCACACATTGTCGCGGACCGTTTCTTCGAGATTTGATTGGCCGAAACTGTCTTTGACGAGCTCCTACTGGCTTTCCGTTGGCTTGGTTTCGCTCTGACACTGTCGTTCGCCAACTCAGAGTCCGTAATCTGATAGCAGAACCAACAGTAGTCAGAATGTATCTCTGAAATATATACGCAATGGCTTGCAGTATAATTGTTATGCACAGGCCCCATCAATTGAAGAATACACTAATAGTGACTGCTATATCGCGCACCCGTGTGCGATGAACATGCTCTGCTTTGACTCATAGTATCCACAGCATCTTATGGAGTATATATATATATACACACACACACACACATATATATATATATATCCATCCATCAATCCATCTATCCGTCCATCTATATATATTACATATACAATATATATGTATATATCATAAAGCAAGGCATATTCACCACACACACACACCTTCAGTTGGCGTTCTCCAGTACTGAACACCGCAGTAGGGTGTGTTGCCGCCAGTCGCACATAGCTACCCCTCTCCGCCTTAGCGTGCTTCTGTGCAATAGCCTCCAGGAGTGTGGCGAAGTTAGTGTTCTCGTCATACTCGTCCACAGACTCACTCTCGCGCACACGTGTGACATCACACGCTACCCGCAAGACTACCTGGAACTGGTAGAAGGCGACCCTTGCTGTGTCTGGCATCACCACCTTCAACGTCCTGTGAGTGTGTCAGTGGCGTCAGAGGTTAACTGTTTGGGTGGTCTCTGATATATGTCTCGGTCACTTTGATGTAATGGTTATTGATACATTAATGTAATGGTTATTGATACATTAATGTAATGGTTATTGTTACATTAATGTAATGATTATTGTTACATTGATGTAATGGTTATTGTCACATTGATGTAATGGTTATTTACATTGATGTAATGGTTATTGTCACATTGATGTAATGGTCATTGTCACTTTGATGTCATAAGTCTTTTCGGTCGGTTAGCAGGTCTGCGGGTCTGTGCTCGTAGACGAAACTACTTGGTCTCTACGGCACTAAGTAAGACTACATGATAGTGCAGGGGTTTAGGGTTTAGCCGAGTGGATGGATGTTCGCACATATCGCACTACAAGCCTCTGGTGTTGCTAGCTCAACAGTACCACGTCAATTGGGGTCATTCACTACACGGGGTACTACGAGGTTGGCATTGCCCCATTTCTCTCATTTTAGGACACCGTCCAGGACATTATGTATCGGGTGACTAAATGGCCTGTCTTCTCTCTCATACATATATAGATTGGTCTACAGAGTAGCACGCTCGTAAGGCACGGACAGTACGTGTAGCACAAACAAAAGTCATCCGAACACTTTGGTAACAGAGGACGTATCGGCGTAAACTGGCGTGTGGTCAAATGATAACAGTGGAGAGAAGAATCGGGCCATAGCGAAGCGGATGAAAACCCTACTATGTAGTAGACGATGATGTGTAGCTCAAGGGTATCTCACGTTCATGACATGTACACACACACACACATACACACGCACATGATCCATGTAATAGTAATAGTAATCTGAGTGTATGATGGCTCAGATGACATCTCCTGCACTCGTTGAGCGTTGGGGTTCTGGATCGATACAATACTCCTCGCGTGCAAAAAAATGCATCACGTAACAAGCATATGCGGTGATAGGTGGGTGTGGTAAACGTCTAACCATACTCGACAGAACAAGTGGTAGGGTTTTAGGGGGTTGGGTTTAAGGTTGAGGGCTTTAGGGTTTTAGGAGACAAGGGTAGTGGCGGTGCACTACATATAAGCCTTCTGGTAGTAATAAGTGGTAGGATTTTAGGACGCGGTAGTACTAATTGGTAGGGTTTTAGAACAGGGTAGTACTAAGCGGTAGGGTTTTAGAACAGGGTAGTACTAAGTGGTAAGGTTTTGAGACAGGGTAGTACTAAGTGGAAGGGTTTTAGGAAAGGGTAGTACTGAGTGGTAGGTTTGTAGGACAGGGTAGTACTAAGTAGCAGGGTTTTAGCACAGGGTAGTACTAAGTGACAGGGTTTTAGTACAGGGTAGTACTAAGTGGTAGGGTACTACATTCAAACGTACCTGCGCCTGAGTTCACTAAAGGGATTGTGGTAGCGCACCGGCACATCGCACGCAGTCCATTTGGACCGGTGACTGTCACAATCGTTTGTCCAGGACCTTTGTTCCAGTACGAATGAGATGGCCGGCCCCGAAAGCCAAAACTTCAGGGTCGGGGCTAGTTTGTCCTAAAAGATATGAGATTTGGACCGGAAGGTCAGTACCGGAGAATTGGTTTACGGGTTAGGGCTCCTGTGTGTTTTTTTTCCAACACCTAGAATCAGAAATGAAGGCACTTCAACTGGATTTGTTTACAGGGTTTTGTAATTACAATAAAACTCTATTGGTGAGCTGAGTGGTAGGTAAGCAAAACCGATTTAGGAGCATGATATATATTTATGGTCATATATAATATAGTTATATTTAATGTACTTCACAATTGAAAATTTGTATAGTTATATTTGATATAGTTAAATTTAATATACTTCACAATTAAATAGGAATAGTTATATTTTAAAATATACTTCACAATTAAATATTTAAATAGTCATATTTCATATAGCTATATTAATAAACTTCATAATGAAATATTTATATAGTCATATTTAATATAGCTATATTAATACACTTCACAATGAAATATTTATATAGTTACACTTTATATGGTTTCACTTAATATTGCATACTTCACAAATACTGTGTCAACACACGTGACTAGACCCCCTGGGCTCATCCGACGATCCGCTGAAGACTGAGTGGGTACATGAATCTAAGTCACGTACACAGGGAGCATTCACAGGAACATCACCACTACTAATACCAGACACACACTAACAACATACACACATGCACGACATAGGGAATACTTACAAACATATATATAAAGACAAGGCTCCTCACACAAACGACACACTACTCGACCAACAGGAATATACACATACACAGAAACCACGACTCAACCAACTAACCCGAATATACACACACAAATCAAACCACCTGGTTGCATGCGTGTTACGATGGAGTTGCTCATCGTTACCTACCTTGCCCCAGTACGGCTGGCACACCTCCATGGCTAGCCTACTCAGCTGGACACACACCTCTCGATAGGGACGCGTGCTGCTGTCCACACAGGTAGCCGTCAGAGGGTGTGCCGTACGTAGCACATGCACCGGGCGTGTCTCTGTGTTGTGTGTGAGCGTATTGTTTGTGGTAACTAGCGCGCTCAGGGGTTTGATGAGGTCCAAGAGAGGTGTGTCTGGTGGTGCTGTGGAGGTGTGGCTGCTTAGAGACATTCCTGTCGTCGATGATGCGGACGGTGTGTGATGCATGGCGGGCATAGCTGGGTATGGGAAACGGGAGGAGAATGTGTCTGTGAGGTTAATGAATAACATAGCTGGGTATGGGAAATGGGATGAAAATATGTTTGTGAGGTTAACGAATAACATAGCTGGGTATGGGAGATGGGAGGAGAATGTGTCTGTAAGGACAATGAATAACATAGCTGGGTATGAGAAATGGGAGGAGAATGTGCCTGTGAGCGTATTGAATAACTATCCTCAGGCAACAGTGAATAGGCCTGCTCTGACATGTCATCGGCATAGGCCTACATGCGTGCCTCTTGCTCACACCCGTGGATCGACTGTCCTGACAGATCGTGTGTATATTAGTCCTGGTCCCAAAATATTGCAGGTAAATCAGTTCGGTGGCTAATGGACTGTAGATAAATCAGTTCGGTGGCTAATGGACTGTAGAAAAATTAGTTCAGTGGCTAATGGACTGTAGGTAAATTAGTTCGGTGGCTAATGAACTGTAGGTAAAATAGTTTGGTGGCTAATGGACTGTAGATAAATTAGTTCAGTGGCTAATGGACTGTAGGTAAATTAGTTCGGTGGCTAATGGACTGTAGGTAAATTAGTTCGGTGGCTAATGGATAATAGGTGAATTAGTTCTGTGGCTAATGAACTGTAGTTAAATTCGTTCTGTGGCTTGTAGACTGTGAGTATATTAGTTCTGTGGGTAGTGTAGGTACGTCCGGTTTTTCTCTTTGATTGGTGATCAGTCTATACGTTAACAACCACACAAACGGCCAAACGCTTGAACAGAACACTAGTATGTCGAGGGGTGTAGCTGTGATGTTGTCCACTTTGAAAACGTTTAAAAGGATTGCAGACACTGCGGCACAGTCTTCAGACAGACATTGCATATGCGTACGTACTGCTGCCTCGCACATAGCATCCGATGGACCAACGTAACTGGAACAGTCAGTCGCTAAACTCACGCCGATTTAGGAATTAGGGTTTAGGGTTTAGGGTTTAGGAAGTTTTGGGATTTGGGGGGTTTATAAATCAATGTTAATTCGAGGTGCTATTAAAGTGCATCTAGAATAGGAGATCCACATATGCCACCCAAACATACCACACTTTACAACCCAAAAGTCCTAAAATTCTAAGCCTCAAAACTCTAAAACCCTAAAAAATCGCGCACCAACAGAACCACTACATCACACAACTACGTACGAGTGCCAAGACACCCTCACAAGTGCACACCACTCCAATGACACCCAGAGCCCCACACAAACGCAACCCTCCGTACCATTATTCACAGCTGTTGCAAACTCGCGTTGTTCTGAGCTCAGCGCCACAGACTTCGCACTCTCGTATCGGTCTGTGACAACTCCGACGCGTGGTCCCAGTTTATCGGCCGACGTAGCCAACTCCGTATCCACCCCACCACCCCCATTGTCCTCGAGACCTCTCCTGACAGCATGGGCTAGCCTGGGCTTGGCCACAGGCTTCCGCTGTTTGCGCGCTGTGGCATGGACCGCAGACTTTGACGATTTTACGGGTGCGTCCGTAGAAGGTGACTTGTGCTTGGGTTTGATATCTGTAGGCGCGGGTTTGTGCTGTGTATGACTGCTGTGGTTGGAGCCAGAAGTGGTTGCCATGGCAACCGGTTCACCGGCGCTGCTGGGCACCAAGGCAGGCGTCATGGCAACCTTGGTAACCAGTTCATTGCCATGGCCTTTCTTACTGGGCTGAGTCTTGCGCTGCTTGCCTGGCTTCACCACCCCACCCGAAGTGCTTCCTGTCTTCTTCAGTTCCTTACTAACCATAGGCACTCCCTCCGAGCCTTTGCCACCCTTCGAGTGTACCGCGTTCGTCCCGCTTTCTCCCGTGAGCTTGACAGCAGGGGGTAGTTTCTTATCCGTGACGGTCTTCTTGCTCTCCTTCTCCGTCGCCTTCGCATTCTCCTTCGCCTGCCCCTGGGTGGTCTTAGGTGTTGCCTTGGGCCGTGCCTTGACTTTCTTCGTCGTTGCAAACTCCTGTGCCTGCACTCCCTTGGGCACCTGAGTCTTCCCCACGTCATCCTCCGTATACAAGACATCTCGCACATTTGGTGCCACCCTCAGCTCGGGTAACCCCGTCACCCCGTCGCCTGCTGCATCCGTGTCTCGCTGTGCCAGTGTGTGGGCTGGCGTGTGCGTGGCACTCACTTGCTTCTGTATCTGGTGCAGCTGCTGCGCGCGCTGATCAAATTTCTTCCACGGCATCACCTCGGCCTCAGACTCTGACGAGTCCTCCGACTCCGACACCTCCTGGTTGCTATGGCGACCACGTGAGGGCTCCTCTCCCGCTACACCCCCACCATCCTGAGGCGCGTCAGTTCCTTCTGTTGGCCGTGGGTGAGTAAGTGGCAGGTTATGCATATGTTGTGCTTGTGCCAAAGGCTGTGTATGTGTGTGTGACGTGCGCTGGTGCTGGTGCTGTGGTTGTTGCTGTGGTTGTTGTTGTGGTTGTTGCCCTGTGCTATTGCCTTCCTTCACAACACACGTGTCTGGCGGTGGTTGCACCACTGTGTGCGGTGCGGTTGGTTGCACGTGTGCCTGTGCTATCTGAGGCGACGAGACACGCTTCTCTGCTGACACAGGTTTCGTGGTTTTTCGGGTTGGCTGTGAGGTTTTTCGGGTTGGTTGTGTGGTTTTTCCGGTTGGTTGTGATTGTTTTCGGGTTGGTTGTGAGATTTTAAGGGTTTGTTGTGAGGTTTTTCGGGTTGGATGTAAGGTTTTTCGGGTTGGCTGTGAGAGTTTCCGGGTTGGTTGTGAGCTTGTCCCGGTTAGCTGTGCGCTTGTTCGGCTTGGCTGATAGGTTGGTGCCACTGCAGGCTGCCTGACTTCCAATACACCAGGGACCACGGTATCTGTATGGGTGGGCAGTTGTGCTGCAGACATCCCTGTCGTCTGCGTGCGCTCTTGCGTGGGTGCTTGCAGCGTGTTGTGCGATCGAGTGCCTAGCAGCGTACCTAGTTCTGCATGCGTGTCCCCTTCTCTCCGTGTACCCAGTGGAGAGTGTTTCGTGTGCTGCTGTCTCAGTGCGTCCATGTCCATGTTCATACCTCTACCACTGCCTGGTCCCTCTGCCCCTGTGCCATACCCAGTCCCTCTCTTGTCCTGTCCTGGCCTTGACTCAGTACTCTCGGGTGCACTCCTGCCCTTATCCCGTCCGTGCAGGTTATTAGGCCCATTCACCTCCTCGCGGTCGGCCCTCCCAAGCGCAACGGGCGATGGAGAGTCCGTTCTAGGCAGTGCCTGGGGTGTGCTGGGGTGTGTCCCGGTGTTCCGTACTTGCTTTATACCGGTACCACCCGGCTGTCTCCAGGAGACTGGCAGACCCAGCCCATCGCCTGCACCCAGGTCATCTCGGTCGTGGGCGCTGAGGAAGTCACCGCCACCTCCTCTGAACGAGTCCATGAACACGCCCTGTCCATTGCCGCTCGGCTGCCCCGCAGAGCCGTACGCAGGCGTATACGCCGACATGCGCAGCGGCTCTGAAGTGGTGTGTGCGTACAGGCTGTGTAAGTCTGCTGTGTGTGCGTGTGCGTGTGCGTAGGGGTCGCGTAGTCCTCCTGCGGGTGCTGGTGTGTACTCTGAGTTCATCCGCACGTAGTTTGTGTTTGCGTGAGGGTCGTACTCGCGGGCGTCGACGGGCGCGCGCACGCTTCCTTTCCGCTGTTTTGATTGGCTGCTGGATTTCTTTGCGAGCAGTTGATTGGCTCTCTCACCCGGTGCCCAGCCCCATTCCCTTGGCCGTGCTGGCGTTCTTGTGGCTACGCACAGGCAGAGGAGGTGGCCTGACCGTTTTAGTTGCACCCGCTGGTGCAGGGGCAGCTGGCTGGGAGTATTGGGTCGACAGTAAACGACCCGAGGCAGAAGGGTGAGGCGTCCCTTGACTAGCGTTGGGTATCGCTTGCCTAGGGTCAGCCACGGCTTGGCTTGCAGAGGCGAGGGTATACGCCTGTGTGTGTGCATGTGCTTGTGCTTGTGCCTGTGGAGCCACCTGTCGGTGTTGTGTGGGCCGTGCCTGGTTGTAGACCGTCTTCTCGGCGTTCAGTGGCACGTATGCTCGAGAGCCTGGTACACACTCTCGCAGATTGGGCGACGACACACTCGCCCGCCACTCACCGGGCGACAGCACCCCCGCACCCTCCAAATGGGACCCAGGTTCATGGATCTGGGCTCCGTTGCCCCTCAGGCGCACATCCTCACTACACAACATGCGGCTTCGGCCATTTAATTGACCCATTTGCCCCATATTAGCCCCTCGCCCAGAGTGCGGTTGCCCGGTCTCTTCCCGTCGCCTGGGCAGGGCGTATGTGTGTGGGAGGGGTATGTATCGCCATTCCGCCTGTGTGCGCCATTCGCTGGCCTCGTGGTCATTCTCGTGTTGGTTGGTGTACTGGCTATGTGCTAGTTGTACGTAGTGCTGTGACAGGTGTTGCTGTTGCTGTTGCTGTTGCTGTTGTTGTTGTTGTTGTTGTTGTTGTTGTTGTTGTTGTTGCTGTTGTTGTTGTTGTTGTTGTTGCTGCTGTTGTTGTTGTTGGTTGTGGTTCTGGCTGTGTGCCTTTCTAGGTTGTATGGTCCTATTCTGCCCCGCTGCACCCATGTGGTACCCTCCTACGTGCGGGGAGTTCTCACTGCCCCTGGGTGCATATCCCATTGGCCCGTTCAACTGCTCGGCGTGGTTGTACCTGTTTGCTGGCGTGTCTCGCTCTCGCATATATCTGTCCGAATCATGCGTATCATAACCCTGTACCCCTTCGCCGACTCGAGTCCTCTCACTCCCATGCACCTGGTTGTCTGCACTCCGAGTGCTTGCGTGTGCGTGTGCGTGTGGGCTGTAGTCAGGGTGCGTGTCGGTGTAGCGGTTGTTATGTGTGTTCACATTGGGGGCTGTGACGCTTCTGCCACCCACACTCAGCTGAGACAGCGTCATGAGGACATCCTGCGTCTCTATTTCGCGCTGCTCCTGATCAGCAGCCGCCAGGGCATACTCCTGTGCACGTGGCAGTGGCTGTCTGTCATCGGGCACCATCTGTGTACGAGAAGGTCTGATATCCGACAACCCCTGCACACGCGACTGCCTGTAGGGCGCCGCATCCCTCGTCTCCGCGCCCGCATGCGCGTACGATTGTCGGTTGCTGTCCGCCAATGTCTGCCCGTGCGGCTGTCGGTGGTCCGACATAGCCTGCGCTCGTAGTTGCGCCTGCCCCTCCTGGTCCACTCCACTATACACCTCCGGCCTGTAGCCTCCCCCACCCTTGGCCCCACTGGGACGCTCTCGCTTGGCACTACCTTTGCCTGGGCCGCCGTATCCGTTGGGGGGTAGGTGGTGGTTGTTGAGCAGCATGTTGTTGGTGATTGGCTCCATCACTCTGCTGTTGCCGGTGTCTGAATCTGCTCCGTCCACCTGGCTGATGGCCGTCTCGCTGGGCTGTGCTTGGCTGTGAGCGTGTGCGTGAGCGTGTGTGTGTGCGTGTTGTTGAGGTTGTTGAGCATGCGTAGAGCCATCGCCTTCACTCGTACGTGTCTGTGTATGTGTCTGCGTATGTGTACATGTCTGTGTCTGTGTCTGCGTCTGTGTCTGCGTCAGCGCCCGAGCTTCTGCCGCCTTCTGGAGCTGCGCCCGTTGCTTCAATTCCTTGTGGTGCTGTATTCGCCTCTGTACCTCTCCCATGTCCTCAATGTTGGGCCGTTTCACAACAGTCACGCGCCTGTCCGGAATTTTCGGGGCCCGTGCAGGTGCATCCTTACGGGATTGACGGGATTGCACCCGGATTTTTTTGGACAGGCTAGTTGCACTGGGAGCTTTCTTGGTGCTACTGGCCAACTTGCGTTTGCGTGTCTCTACTTCAGCCTTCTTCGCCTTCACGGGTTTGGCGACTAGACCTACGGATTATATTCACAGTACGTACGCAAAAACGTTTAACAGGCGTTCTGTGGCATTGGATATGCAGTGGGTGTTGGTCCGCTATGCGTTAAACTATAATCCACAACAGCAAGCCGAAATGGGTTCAAATAACCCAGATATATTGCCAACGTATTGCACTGCACATACCTGATTTATGCTGGAAGTCTTCGTTCTTGATGGTCAACAGCCCATCACTGCGTGACTTCTGATGGATTAGATCCGCTAGCTGAATGAAGCTCTTCCTACAAACAGAATATGGTATTCATGTGGTCAACAGCTAGCGTATGAGACTTGTGCAATATATATATATATATATATACCTCGCTCTTTGCCTTATGATTTCTAGCGCCCATACACAGACAAGGACTCATTCACACCCGTGAGAACTTTCACAATCCCTCACATCGTCTTGTGGTGTCTCACACTCCGCAACTGTCGCAATGTGCATATACGGCCGGTCAGAAAGTGGGGCGATTACTTCTAGGCCATACGCAGCCATACTTAATCACACAATACACAACCTGTATGTACAAATTTGTATATAAAGCCATATAGATCACAGTCTCATACACAATCATGTACAACACTCTCCTCGCTGAAAGCCCTAGGCCCTATACACACACACATCATGAACCATCTCTACATACTTCTCTTTGTCATGCAGCGCGGTCCACTCAGCAACCGCTGCGTGGTGCAGGTGCAGCTGATTGAACTCTGGATAGACCACCCCGAGCGCATACGAAAACACCTGGAAGGCATGTGGGGCCGCTCCCATGACCGTACACAGACGCTTACAATCCATCCGATGGGGCTTCGGTTCGGTGGGCACAGCGGTGGTGGGCACAGCGGGGGTGGCTGTTTGGGTGTCGTTGTGTGAGTCTAGTTGGGTGCTAGTGTCCTGATTAGAGGTGACTAGTGCTTGCACGACTTCTGTCTCTCTCAGCTTAGAGCCGCTCGACGCAGTCACCAATTGCTCAGCCCGTGATACATTTTTGGTGCTCGATACGTCTTCTGCACCAGATACGCCAACTGCCTTGAGTCCGTTTTCCGTCCTCGATACGTCTTCTGCACCCGGAGCCTTCGCGGCTTCTTCCGTCACAGTGTCCCGTGTCTGTTGTGATCCATTCGCTCTCTGTCGCATGTCATCAGCGTGTGCTTCGTGTGCTTGTCGCCGTGTAGACTCCCCCACATGTGCCCTGTGCTTGGTGCTGTCACTGCCCCTGTGGCGTGCACCTGCGTCGTTAATGGCCTGGGCCGCACTTATCTGTGTGTGTGTGGTTATGTGTGGCTGTGTGTTGGTATTCGGTCGTTCATCTATGCCTGTGTGCGTGTCCCTATGTGTTTGTGTGCGAGGGTGTGTGTCATTGTGGGCGTGTGTATCTGTATCGGTATGCGTCTCCACTGGAGTGTGCAAATCAATGCTTGTGAGTGCGTCCACATCCATGGGCGTGCTGGTTCGTACGTTGGCCTGTTCGGTACCCGATAATTCTGAAGTAATATCACTAGTTCCGTAGGAACCCGAGATAACAGAGTGGTTTTGTCCTGAATTTGGGACAATGTTCTGAACCAGGTTTTGGATTGTATCCTGGTCCGAGTCTGTTCCAATTTTCTTGACCAATTCATTGGCACTGTCCCGTCCCGAATTGGACTCCTGGTACATTTTTCTGTCGAGATTCTGAGGCTCCCTCCCAGTCGCTGACTGGACCCGAGTTGACCCCAATTGGGTCTTATCTTCCAGCATTGCACTTGCCCGCTCGTGCACGTTTACTTCATACGTATTCTCTGCAGCTTTACTACCTACAGCTGTACCTGAACCATTCGCCGTAGCCCACACCCCAGTGCACGCTGTCGCGTCTGGTGCCTCAGACGCCGTAGTCACGAGCTGCCTACCCAAACTGTTCAACAAAGCCTGTTGTGTTTCCACGTCCACATCCATCAGACCCTCCTGCCCAGGCTTGGTTGCAGGTCTATTTATAGGCCCCAACATGCACCCATATTCACCCCCCGCCTCCGTATCATTCGCCCGCGCAGGGTCGACCGCCGTCACTGTGTCTCGCACCGTGTGCTGGTCTCCGTGTGTTCCCGCATTCAGATGTGTCTGTACACTCCCATGTACTCCCGTACTGTCTTGTGTGTGTGGGCTGATGCCTTTATCGGCGTCTTCCCCACTAACCGGTTGGTGTGCCCGTGCGTCACCCGGGACATCTCCTACATGAACCATCTGAGGTGCGTTTGGTGATAGGGTGCTGCTTTCTCCCTGTTGCCCGATGGTAGTGATAGTCGAAGTAGTGATCCTCGTGGTTATGTTCTCATGGGTCGTTGTGTTATCAACCGTCGCGGGTGTAGTTCTGACTTTCTTCCTTTGAGATCTGGTGCTCGCTTTCTTCTTCGGCGTACGCACCTGCATCCGAGTGTGTCGTGGATTGGATTAGGATTAGGGTGCGTAGCAAACAAGGTTTAGGGTTTGCACTTTGTTGAAATCAGGACATATGAATTGGACGAAGGACCAAAAAATAAATCAAAATCTTTCTCAGGCACATCAAGAATGGTGAGGAAGACTAAACTAAGTTCTACAACAACTAATTCTATCCCCCCCTCCTTCTAAACCCCTAAAATCCTTTCTTACAAGTCAGCTCTAGTTCAATACGAGCACTATGAAAGCCAACTGCGCATGACTCACAACACTCTTGAAGGCTAACAGAATGATCACCTACCGCCGATTCGCCCTCTGCGTTCTGAATTCGGTCCAATGCGATCTCCTCTGCCAGCCGTTCCTTTCTTTTCTCGCGCAGATAATCTCGCAGGATCTGTGAATTGGCGAAAGTGATTATTGTATGAGTGTATTATACATATACATATATATATATATATATATATATATATATATATATATATATGTATATGTATTATATATATATATATATATACATATCATTGTACATGTATGCATTCGGCGGGTGTATCTAAGCGTACATACATCGTTCTTCTTCTTCAGCGCCTTATTCCCTTGCTGACAGCCCCCACAGTAGAACATCATGTCGTCTTCTATTTCCATTCCGTCCTCCGGTGTGATCTTCAAACACACATAGTGCACCCACTTCTCGCAGTTATCACAGGCGATCATGTTGTTGGTGCTCTCTATGTACGTGCTATCACACATGGGACATACATAGCCCAGTTTTCGCGACTCCTTTTCCTGTTGTTCGACCTGGTTTTTTAGATTGAGGACTTTTGTATCAACAAATGTGATAGGATGCGAATGCCACCGCTTTAAACCATACCTCGACACAAACACGTACGCCCATCCTTCCCCTCCAAAACCTTTAAACCCTAGAATCGCGCCAAACTATATCTCAGCATAATACATGCACAAACACGTATGACTTATTATTTGTATGCATAAACCCTAAAAATGGGATCGAACTGTCATAAAAGTCGAGCTCATAGCTTTGAGTATAATTGACGTATGCAGATATGGTCTTCGCAACCTCATCGCATTGACCATTGCGCGAGGTGTGGTGTGTGTCTCTCCAATGGGGTGAGTGTGAGAACACACACCTATACATACACATATACATAAACATACACGTATACATATACATACACATACACATACACATACACATACACACACATACATACACATACACATACACATACACATACACATACACATACACATACACATACACATACACATACACATACACATACACATACACATACACATACACATACACATACACATACACATACACATACACAACAGGATTGCAAACCACTTCTGATCACATACCGCAGATTACTCACACAATGGACTATAGGCGCGAGTGATACAAATACTTCACAAACATCGGACATCCGCCAAACAGCCACAGCCGAGCCATATCCAAAGGGTGCTACAATGGCCAAATCTCGCAGATACGACAAGTGACCGGATCACTGGGTAAATATTAAGTACCGAAATATCCAAATTATATCTGTCCTGGACCAAAACCGCGCCTTCGCACACAAACAACCCTTCACAGATAGTATACCTAACCGGCTAACCGGACCACTCAGTCTATAAGAGATACCAAACCATCCAAACTATACTGAGCTTGCATCTAAAGCCGCACCTTGAAACAGATGTCACACAGCGAGTGCAGCTCATGCCACGCCGTCGCTTGGCGAGTCCCACACCGACGACACAGCGCACAGGCCAAGCACCGGTACGGTTTCTCCGGGTGTGTCTTCAGTCTCGGGTAGGCGCAATGTAGGTGGGTGGTCAGCGAGCACCCGATGCATGTGACCATCCCCTTAGCGTTCTCGCCGGTGGTATCAGCGGCCTCTAACCCACAGCCGTCGCAGGTCTGTGGCGGGAGAGAGGGCGAATGGGCGTAACAAGAGGTGAGTGACACCATGACAACGTCGTGTACTAGCTGGTGTGTGGGGTTGTGGTTGTGGATAGATATACGGTGCATAGGTGCTGTCTGCGGTGTTAGTGGTGGTGTGTGGTGGTATGGTAGCCAGTTATTTTGGGTCTTAAGAGGATCGCAGTAGGTAACCCGGCACACATGGGCCAACCGCGTACACACATAACGCTTATATCAAACAAACACACATAACAAACACAAATAACGCTTATAACAAACAAGCACACAAAACAAACACACACCAACCAAACACACACGTGAACATGCCCATTCACTCACTCACTCACACTCTCACACGCAAAAGCACGTCCACACAGCCACCCACACACTGGTACAGCAGATAACACACACGCACACACACACACACGCTGGTACAGCAGGTACCTTGCAATCGGCACACTTCCAATGCGCTCGCTTCTCCTGTTGCTGTGGAACGTCCGCCACACAGAAGTCGTGAAAGGCTTGCGCACATCCCGTGCACACGATCATGTGTGTGTTAGACGACTGGGACACCTGCAGACACACTGTACACACCTCACAGCTACATGAACGGTGCAGAAGTGGATGGTAGAGGAACAGGGGCGGAAATGATAAGATTTGAAGATTAATGAGTAGTCCGTATAGTTTGTTAGCTTACGCTTGTGTATATACATAGATATACGTATATGTAAGAGTCTATGTATGAATATACGTATATGTAAATTTGTATGCATATAAATGTACGTATATGCAAGTGTATATAGATAAATATACGAATATCTAAATATACATATATATATATACACGTAAATATAAGTGCATGTATATATATATATATATATACACGTAAATGTAAGTGTATACATATCCAAATATACGTATTTGCAAGCTGTCTAGAAGACTGGCAATTGCAAGCACAATGGAACAGCTGCGTTCATACGCATTGTTTCCCTGAAGTGTTTGTGTACCAAAGAACCCCTACCCACTGCGCGTAGTACCACAGGAGCTGTCCATAAGACATAAAGGTATCCATACTGGACTATCCCGTACCTCGGCCCATAAAACGTTCAACCGCACGCACACGCACACACGCTCCCTGATACACGCAACGCTGCGACGGCACATACTTCAACGGCTTGGTCATGACCAGGCCACTGTCTGGAGACTCGACGATGCAGTTAACGTTTTTAACGTACTGAGCCAGCGCTTCCCTGTCCACCTTTTTATCCTCAGCAATGGTCATGTGCACGGCAGGTACGAACAACCCCGGACCCTCCATGCGAGACGTTTGAAACGCGCTGTAGTTTGCTGGGGAGACCTGTGTGTAGACGTTTACGATTTGAGGATATATACATACATTTGAGTGTATCAACAACGTTAATAATGGTCTCTCAGTGACTACCGTTGACTGCTGGCTGGGGCGGTGTAGGCTACTTAGAGAGCAAAGAATATATGAAGGTAGGTGTTTCTAGGTGAACGGATTTCAGACAAGCCTTGTAACGCAACTGCATGTGTACACAGACTAACTACACACTTTCACAATTCCATACGCCTCGGTGATCTTCAATAACTGGCGACAGCACAAAGACATCAGACATGCGCCGAAGTAATGAAACACCACAACACCTCTGATTGGAGACATAATCATTGATACGACTAACACAACAACCAGTTATGTATACCTACAATCGAAATGGTACTATCACTTAACCATGGCTCTACCAGAAAGGTGCTGAATGAACTTCTAGACGATATAGCAATTTTACAATGCAAAAGCATATATATATATATATATATATATATATATATATATATATATATATATATATATATATATATATATATATACATACATACATACATACATACATACACATACATACATACATACATACATGCATACATACATGCATGCATACATATACGTACATATTTTTACATGTACATATATATATATATATATATATATATATATATATATATATAGACATACTGATACTTCCAATTAACACGTTGCTTACCTTCAGTAGCTGGCACACCCGACACAGCACTCGGCCCAGGGCTCCCACAAACCAGTGGTCGTCCTTGTTCTCTCCCGGAGTGTCGAAGAAGCACTCGCTGCACCTCACACAGTCACTACAGGTGAACGAAACATCCGGGAATGCGTGGTACAACCGTGCACCCACCCCACTCAAGCAATCTATGTGGTACGCTGCCTGACACACAGCACAGTGGGCCGTGGGTGTCACATCGCTCTTGTCGTGTACTAACATGCACTCCGCACATCTCTGGCAGTCGTCACAGAACCACAGAGTCTCTTGCATATACACTGCTGTATCGGCCCGTGATGCCCCGCCTGTGCCTTCCTTCGCGCACACATCCATTCTGCTACGCGAGTGTGTATCCGAGCTCTTCAGACCAACACTGTCCATGGTTGCCCGAGTATCTACACTGACCTGCGTGTTCTCTGCAGCTACACTGACCTGCGCCTTCTCTGAATCCTCTGTAGGTCTCACATCCATCAGCGTGTCGGTCTGCTGTGCATGTGCCGTTGCCTGTACCTCACCTGTGGCCATGGCTGTGGCACTGGCCTGCCCATTGGTCTCTTTCGCTGCTTTAGCACTTCGTGTGCCATCGCCTGCTGCATGCACAGTAGAGTCCGCAATGGTGTCCATATCCATATCCGTATCCGTAATGTCTAGCTTCGTACCAACAGGGCCACTGATGCTTGTGGGTGCACTCAAACCAGGTTTTTCTAGCACCGCAGCCGTTCCACTCATGACACCATCCGACACACTCACAACATCCACAGAAACATCATCCCCGCTCACAACAACGCCAAGCATATTTCTCTCGGCATCTCTGGGTGTGTATACATGACGCTCGCGATATGTCCCGTGCCTGGCACCTGGACTGTTTTGACGTGGCAATTTCAGGACCGTCCGCCCCAGACCAGGTACACACTTCCTGTGCGCACGCCTCGCACACGAGTGGCACTGTACCATAGGCAAGCCCACGTGCCTATCCCCATCTACCGTAGCTACACCTACACTACCCTCTGCCCCACTCGCCGTACTACCACCACACGTACTGCCGCTGGTGTCTGTGTGGCACACCATACACTCCAGTTGAACACACGGTGTCTGGTCTCCTTCTCTACGAAGACGTATCGTATGCGCGTGACAGTACACCTTCCTGCGCTCGCGTGGCTCAGCCGCCGGCCCCGCGTCCACACAAACAGCCGACGCACCTGACAGACACCGGAGATGGTACCGAACATCGCAACCCGGTTCCGCACAGACCACTGTGGCGTTTTGTTGCTGGCAGTGCGAGCACGTGCTTGCCTCCACCAACTGATCTTGGCGAGTCCACGTGTTGGCGTATCGGACCATCCCCACATTCGGCTGGGCCGAGATGTCCCCCTCAGCGCATGCACCTCTTTCCGCGTGAGAATGGGCCTGTCCCGGGTTTTTGTCCCGTATCCAGTCTGCACCTCCGTCTCGCCCAGGCATACCACTACTAGAGTTCCAGCCACTCCCACACCCACTGTCCCCACCGGCCCCCTTCTCACCCGCAGCCACCGTCCCCGCCCCCGCCCCCGCCGTGAGCAGCGTCAGCTGATTGAAGTCACACACAGACCCGTCAGACGCCACTTTCACGCCAGCGGAGAACAGGGAACAGCTCACATGCGCGTACAGCGCCGATGTCTTGCCGCGAATGTCGAAGCCGCCCTCGATCTTCTGACGGCTGGAGGAGTCCAAGTACATCATGAGATCGCCATACATGGGCTCTGGGCCACTCTGCGGAGTGTGATGGGGTGGGGGTGAGGGTGGGGGTGTGGTTGTGTGGCTGTGGTGGGGGGAGGAGTGTCGTGTGTTGTTGTGACGTCTGGATGCTGCTGGGACTAAGGGAACGTCTTCGTCACTGCTGTCTCTGTCTATCGGTACTGCTTCCTGTTCAGCCCCGCAGGTGCTTTCCGACACACTCGCACGGGCGATTGGCTGTTCCGGTCCGCTTTGAGCTCCTACAACGCTACGCCTCTCCCCCGTTGCTATGGTTTCTGGTTCTTTACAGGCCCCGAGTGTCCTTTTCTGTGCACTTTCGGGTGCATTGGTACCGGCTCCGTCAGGATCTATGGGGTCTGATGTATCCCTATTCATGTTTCTGCCAGTCACCACCACATGTGCCCCGTCCACATCCATGCCTGTGCCCTGAGCTCTCTCTCTGTCCGTCTCCGTGCTTGTGCCTAGAACCATACCACCATTGCCCAACACTTCACTGCCACACACCTCACGCGTGATGTCACCACCACCACTGTTTCCAGCGCTCCCCTCCGGCGCAGCGTTAAACACTGTAGCGTCCTTCAAGCTTCTGCATTCACATAGACAACACACAGGCGCGTCCTGGGCCCGTGTTCTGGCAACAGACATGGGTCTGAGCTGCAGAGGGTATCTGTGCCTCGATAGGCGTATGCGTGCTTCTGTATTGAGCTGTGGGAATTTGGCTTTGAGGTTTTTCTTTGGCTTGGGTTTGGGTGCTGCCGAGGGTTTTGGTCGTACCGGTGGTGGTTCCTCTGCCAAATAGATGTGAGTGTGAGCACGAGTGCATACGTATAGGAATGGAACGCATGTACATGTAACACTATAGTCTGCTGTATGTCTATCAAGCGTATAAAGAGATTCTGCGCATATAAATGAATAAACATTAACATGTGTATATGTACATGTACACACACACAAAATATATATATATATATATATATATATATATATACATGTGTATATGTACATATACACGAACACACTATATATATATATATATATATAAATATATATATATATATATATATATATATATACATATATATATATATATATATATATATATATATATATATATATATATGTGTGTGTGTATGTGTATATACTGTATATGTGTGCATATGTATATATAGATTGAGGTATCCCAAGACCTATCTCATACCTCCCCACTCCAATCGTAGATCCGTAGAGATAGCTCTTACATCGCGAGGGATAGCACCTATTGTAATATATATATATATATATATATAGCCTTAAATATGGCCCACACTGAAGTATGGATTTGGATTCCACAGTAATCTATGTACATTGACCATTTTATCCCACTGGAGTGTACCTATTGTTATTGCCACAGTATATATTGGTCATATCAAGGCGCAATGGATACGATGTAGTCTGATATGCTGTCGGGTCTGCAGCTCAGCAAGACAGGTCAGAGCGCATGACAAAAGACTACTACAAAGACACACACGAACCCCCAAACAGTCGACACTCACTACAGTCTGTATGTTATCTGAGAACAATATGACTCGGATGTAGTTATCACCACTCCGCTACGCTACACACTCGGACCAAAAGTACAAATCACAAAAGCAATACCCACCTTTGACTACAATTTCGTCCTCGGCACTTTCCTCGGGCTCTGATTCGGGTTCTGCTTCGCTTTCCTCGGCAGGTATGTCTTCGTTCACATCGTTGACCTCTGTTGCACCCTCGGATTCACTTTCGGACTTTATGTCCTCCTCGCGCACGCCTAGGGCCTCTTGTACGATATCACTTCACATACGAGAGACAGATTAGTGAAATAAAACCCAATACTTGCGGTACGAAACATATATATATATATATATATATATATGCAAGTGGGTGTATGCCAAGTACGTCCAGCTGCAATCTAGTAGGTGATTATTT
>LUCW03001450.1:0-27273 GCA_001586965.3 Sphaeroforma sirkka | reverse complement strand
TTGGTGAGTTGTTTGTCAATGGAGAACCAGAAATGCGAATGAACTGATAGAGTGCTGAATATAAACTATCTGTTCTGGCCACATTTCAATCGCTTCAAACACCAACGTCTCGACATCGATCTTTCAGAACTCATTTGGGTTCCCTCGTGAGCTGGCACCTATTTCCTGCATAGCAAGTGGCCTTGGATGATCCCGCATACTCCTAACTTTTCTGTTGTCTTATATTTATCCCGCAATACACATGATTGAGTGCATCAGCCAGTCAGACCACTTCTTGTTCTCACCTCGCCAGCTCTTACTCCGGCCTAATGACGGCCTATTCGCATGGAGTTCCTGTTGAGACTTTCCCTCATCGGCTCCTCTTTTACTCTTTGCTATCTCTGTGATGTCCTTGTCATGTGCTGTTGGGGATTGTTGGAATAATAGCTTCTTGATGTCTAGAACGATTGCTCGTTATTGCACTCCTAAACTGCTGCTGTCAAAACTACACCTCTCTGTATACTGTTGATCCTCTCCATTGACCTTGATTTATCTGGAAGTTCTAGTGATTAGAATTGTGTTCGCATATCATTTTCACAATTTAATGTAGTATTTACTTGCATCGTTCTGTGTTATGTGCGCCCCACCTTATATGCTCCTAATAACTCACAGGTGCTTCACTTGTGCTTACTTGTGTCTCTGTATGCTTCCCAATATCCCATTCTGAAAACTTTTGTAAAATAATCAATCTAGTATGCCGCTGATTCTTGCGTCATCGTCGTACTAAACGAGTCGGTACTAACCATGTACATCTCCCATCTCTACCACCCTACTGTGGATCCTAAAGAACTTTCTTCTAACAACTTCTTAAATACAATTTAAGCTCATTAGCTTGCAATACGGATTTGTACTTCTGTCTCACACTGAAAACAACCTTCCTACCTGTACTCACACATGACTACTTATCTGTGGATTCTGACCGATTGTCTGATTTCGTCATTTGATCGTCGTGAGATCTCCTCTTTGTTGACCCTGGTTAATGTTCTGCTTGATTGGAATGTTCGCTCTTCGGGTTCACTCGTATTAGTAGATTCTTTCTTCATCCTCGTCGTCCACACGTCGTTAATCCAATCCAAATCGTTCAATTCTCAATCCCAAACCGTTCGATAATCTAAATCGTTCAATTTGATGCGACATTCTCTGTTCGTATTGTCTTTCAATTGTTATACTTATAACAAAAAAATATGTGCCAGCTACTGACTAATTCCCATTCGGTAGCTTTTCTCTGTAATTACTAATAAACTAACAACTTCTATGGTAAGTTAAAAAAATGTAGTAGTATACGCGAGATAACTGTATCTCAACGTTCTCCCTCCTCAGGGAGGGGACGTTGTTCATTTATTAGTAATTATAAACAGTAATCCTAAAATGACTGACTCTTAAATGAGTCATTAGTCATGTGCTGTAAAACCAACAAAACCTTAAAACCCAGTTTATCAGATTATTCTGATAAACTGTAAAACTTGTAATAAAAACCTAAAATAATCAAATAAATATAAGTACTTTGTATTCTGACCACACCAAGTTCAGCTTTTAATATAACACACATACCAGGAATACATAACCATCTTCCTGACATGCTCTCGACTTTGTGCCCGACTACCAGAAAACAGATCAAGGAGTTATTAGCAACCGATTGGATGCTAAATAAGAAATGGTTTAACTCGCCTCAATCACGATGGGGTCCATTTACTGTTGATATGTTCGCCGCAAGAACATAAACAAACAGTTTCGGAATATAGGTCGTTGACTCATCCTAAAGTGATGCATTTCAGCTTGACTTATCAAAAGCATAATGCGT
Organism: Sphaeroforma sirkka; assembly: GCA_001586965.3. NCBI lineage: Eukaryota > Ichthyosporea > Ichthyophonida > Sphaeroforma > Sphaeroforma sirkka. Next base: position 25,433 of record LUCW03001450.1, on the reverse strand, counting down.
GGGGCTAACCCACCTTGTCAACTTATCGCACAGTTGTTAAATTATGTTAATATTACTAAATCTACCATTACGCTGTGTTGTCCCTTACGTAACTCCGACCCATGGATACGTGATTTAATGTAATAAGTGATTCCAAGACGAACCTATTTATGTCGACCGTGAAACCGACACGTTCTGTATCAGGATCCTATTCTATTAAGAAGACGCCTTGGAAACACACACCATTTTGTTTGTCGCATCGGTCCTGCAGGTACCACTAAAGTGGAAACCCTCAACCGAATTCTTAGCTAAACTAGAGGAGTCCAAAGAGTTTGAACAAAAAGCTCAAGACTCGTACAACACATACACCCAACAAGATTGTGAGTCGAGGTAATGCCGATTGAAACGGCATTAGATCGTAAAAAACATGGAACTAGCTAAGGCCATGGATCAAAGACTCAAAACTCTAAGAGAACCTGAAGCTCGCACTCAACTACTTAAAGCGCTGCTTAAAGAACAGCCAGGAGTTGCGAAACAACTGAAGAAGATACTTCAACAATCCAATGTTGTCAATTATGTATCTCAGGACTCTACCCTCCTGATACTGAGGTTGCCCTTTCCAACAGGACTATGGTTCATCCAGCCAGCGTTACGCAGAATCTGACTGACTTAGAGGAGCTCGAAAGTAGAGTTAAAATTATACATAATTTAACGCATCGAGCATATGAGCATACTTATAAAATGGCTATTCGTGCAGGGCTTGATCACCCGGCGCTGAAAGAAACCATACGTGAAGTATACCGACGCTGTACTGATTGTGAAAAGAACCAGATCAAGCGATACGGTTGGGCACCCCTAAAAAAGTGTGACAGAAGACCAACCGATGCGCCGAGTCATAGTCGATTTGGTTAAACTCCCGCGATCCAAGCATACTGGCGATGTATATATCTGTCATTTCTTATGTGTGGCTTCCGGCTATAACTTGCTTTTATGCAATACCGAACAAACGTCCACAAACAGTGGCAGAATTATGCTATCACGTCTTTAATGACTTCGGTTTCCCCTGAGTACTATGTTCTGATAACGGTAGTGAGTTTTGTACCGACGTAATGGAGGCACTTATACTCGTATCAGGCATGACCCATAGGCGTGGTGTTCCTTACAAACCTCAAACGCAGGGTGCAAATGAGACACGTCATAGAGAACTTAAGAAACTCTTGCGTACCGCACTAGACGACGTTGAGGATATGTGGCCTTATCATTTGAAATGGGTTCAGACTCAAATGAATAACTGCATGAATCCTCAAACTGGAACACTCCCGTTTCACTATTTCTTTGGCCGCTATAGTGAATTACAAGCAACGTTTGATAAAACTGCGCCCGAGAAACACGCTACCCCGTGGCTACAAAGATCGAGCATATGCAGAACGTTGTTTACCCCTGTTTACTCGAGCACAAAAATCGCGTCCTACTTAAAGCGTATGACCGATGGAATAACACTAAGAACATTGTTCAGTTCAAAGTCGGCGATTACGTTAACATTATAAATCGAAACGCCAACGTTACCGAACTCTCTTCTAAGACGATAGACCTTTTGTTATTTCCTACCATGATGAGAAGAGTGATACTTACGAAGTGAATAACATTGATGGTACTAGCGCAACCAATCTAGGCACTCACCGTATCCCTACCTCCGAACTCTCATTCGCTCGCTCATTTGATTCTGATGTACCAGTTATGGAGTCACAAGTCAAAGATATAATTGACAAAACATCCGAAGACGGCTACACTTACTACAAGACCGTTTCATGGATGGGACAGTAGCTTGGCTAACCTCCGATGCATTTCGTGAATCTCGCGACTTTCTTCGTATCTTTAATAAGAAATGGAATAAGCGTTTACATAAGAACACACGAGATAAACGAAAAGGGTTTCTCAAGTGACTACAAACCCTGACGGATCTGAAATTCCCTATTTGCCACCTACTTCCTACGTGACTAAACTTTCTGATCTTCTTACCAACAGTGCAGAAAATTGTTCAAACTTACTTACTAATGAAGAACAGCCTTTGGCTATTACCTTACCAAATAATAAACGTAAGGCGCCTACATCGGAAATGGTTACTGGACCAAATACTAAACGACATAGAGTACAACATGAGTCTTGAACTCGTACATATAGGCACATACTTACTCGATAAGTCATGACCGAAACCGTTTTTACTTTGGTTTTCGCTTTTACCAACTAGATCGTATCTTAACGTACGTTCGTAGTTCTAAAAGCTACTGGGGGCTATGTAGAAATACGGCCTCCGGTCAGTCTAAAATATCAAGATCAATTGAGATAATACATTAGTTTTTATTTGTATTTTAAATAATTTAGTACAAGCTCTTTTTTCCAATATTTCCAAAGTGTTCTAAATTCACTTTGATGGCTCCAATAGCCTGAGTATTTGGTATGACTCATCTACTTGGACCTATTTGAGACATTAGTAGATGTAGGATATTATAAACTAAATTTTATAATCTCCGAACTACTACTTATAGATTTTGGTCCTCCCGCCAATCTCCAAAATCCAATAAGTCTTTTCTTTTTTTTTAACTTTTCTTCAGATGGAACTTTATTTATATCAGCTAATGTATTGACGTGACTTACGTTATTATGTCTATTTACAAATTAGGCAAGTGGTCATGAACACTTAGTACTTCTAGTGAAAATTATTCAATAAAGAACAGCTAGAGGTACGCCCTGTGTGATCGAGGATATTTAGGCTCTTAACAAGAGGCAGTCCCGATCATTCTTACACAAGCTACCACTGCTAAATCCTAACTGACTAAATTGTATTTTAGTTTAATATAGTTTGAAACCTAGTAATTTCCATCGAAGTTTACACAAACAGGTTTTTGATTATAGGTCGTTGACTCATCCTAAAGGTGATGCCTTTCAACTTGACTTATCAAAAGCATAATGTATGGGCTAACCCACCTTGGCAACTTATCGCACAGTTGTTAAATGATATTAATATTACTAAGTCTACCATTACGCTGTGTTGTCCCTTACGTAGTTCCGACCCATGGATACGTAATTTAATTGATATGATACAAGACATGCCTATCTATGTCGACCGTGAAACCGATATGTTCTTGTATTAGGGATCCAATTCTATTAAGAAGACACCTTGGAAACACACAATCGTTTGTCGCATCTGTCCTGCAGGTACCACTAAGTGGAAACCCTCAACCGAGACCTTTGCTAAAAAACAGAGAGTCTAATGTAATAGCCGGGCCTCCACATTAGACTCTTATGTTAATAAACGTACTCTTAAGCAGTACGTAAATTATAACCGTACTATTAAAAGCACGTGTATTAAATGGTTTTAAAGGTTCTATTTACAAGTACCTTTTCCATTTTACAAATCAGATATTTTGGCCCCGACCCATTAAAGGGACTGTGAAAAAGGCCAAAGAGTATATTTGGAGTAGGTCTATTAAGAGACCTAGATAAACACTCCAAAATATACATCTGAATACTTCGGTAGCGAGATGGCTCAACCGAACATAGGTTTCTAGAGACCCTTAATGGTTACCTAGTTTAACCTCCGCTCAGCTAACCAGATGTGCCAGTCTGATGATGGCAAGTCGGTAATTTTGATAAGTGGCCAGTTATTGGTTAAGACAATAACTAAGGACATCAAGAGTTTTTTTTTTTTTTTTTTTTTTTTTTTTTTAAATAGGATTTTTACTAGTTTTAGTATTCGTGCAGCACGAAACAAGTAATACTAGTTTCGACGATAACGATAACGAAAACATAAAAAAAAAATCCTTCGGCGAAATCAGTACTGGGAGGATGATATATTGGCAATGTCTCAGCCTTACAATCCCCCCAGAGTATTGCTGATTTCTATGAGGCATACCTAACTTTATTACCAGACTAAAATTCTTATACTTAAAAAAAATTATTAAAAGACTTTAAGATTTTATTACGTTTAGTAGCTCTAAGATGTTTATACCGCCTTAAGAGACCGATATTTACACATTTTATAAGTTAGCAAAGTATTAACTACTTGAGCTACTTAAGCGTCGTGGTAATTAACTACCACATAAAATCCTCTTCTTAAGACAATAACTATTCGTTAAGTGAATAGCAGAAGTCGTACTGGATAAGTATGACTAAGAAGGACTCTACGCTATCTAAGAAGCGTAAAGCGGATAAAAAGAAGATGAACAGAGAATCTGCCGAAGACGAAGTCAACCCCATTGTCGCTAAAGACGACAATACACTGGATACCGGTGAGACTACTCCATTAAGAGAGAAGTCAGCCGAGGAGAGGGCTAGAGGACCCACTCTCCTCAAGTTCAAAGCTCATCGAAACCGCGAAGCGAAAAATAGGAGTGGGGTTTAAGACCACTCCATCTACTATCCCTGAGGAGATTAACCCAAAGGGTAAAGAACCAATTAAGGAAGTCAACTATGACGACCTCGAGGAGATTAATCCAAAGGGTAAAGAGCCAATTACGGAAGTCAATTACGACGACCCCGGTGACGATGAAGTCCAACCCTGAGAAGGGACCGACGGAAGACGAACCACAGGCTGAGCGCATCTACCCACACCAGTAAGTTGCTCGATGAAAATGCTGAACTTAAGAATCAGTTAGCTGCCCTAGAGAAACAACTCACACTAGAGAAGTTATCTATCACACACGTAGATCGAATGTACGGAACTGGCGAGAAAGCTAAACGCCTACTATGAATATGCTGTCTCTAACGACACCATTGCAGCTGTAAAAAGAGCAGTCAAAACATCGCTTAGAGAATATCAAATGAGGAGTACCACGATCTAAGTACTAAGCCGGCCGAAATAAGCCCGGAGAATGTTCCCTGGGAAAGTCTACTTCCACGGGACCAGGCACTATTTACTCCAATACAATCACCGGGACATGAGTCTCCCGTTTTGGAGGGCATTATAGACCCAACCGCTGGGAAGAATACACCTCCCCCTTACCTAATTGGGGAAGCGCACATCGCACCCAGCCAAAGTCGACGTGCGAGATTATCGTAACGGATGATCCTAAGATCTTCATTCCAACACCACGTCTCAGTAACGAGCGTCGAAGCGTCGACCATGGACTTTAATATCCACCGAAAGGGAACTAAAGCTTCCCGCATACATGCGAGTGACGTGGAGTACCCACGGAAGGACCGCAATGCATTACACCAACCCGCCGAAGACTTTCAGTCCACAGAGGTAGAATATGCTGAATGCAGAAGTTAACGAACTCACAGTTAAGATGGAGCTCGCTCATGACCTGCAAGATCGCCCAGAAATTGATTATTATGCGAAAATAATCAACATCAAGCAGAAGCGAATCGACCAGTTGCTGCAAGCACAACGCGGGCAGGACCAACGCGATCACCAGAAGTATAAGGGCATGATCAGTCGACTTAAGTCGAACTGGGACTCAAGTACCCAGAAGCCCGAATTCATCAATAATCATGACCTCGAGACTCTGACTCGCTCTGATACGCGTTTACAGTGATTGCTGGAGACAAATGACATTGCCCCACCGCAATGGATATCTGCGTTTATGCAGACATTTAATCCAGAAGGAACCAATTATCGGATCCTTCAGAAGCATCTCAAAGAGATCGATGAGTGTCGTAACTGGCCAGAAGTATGTTGGCTAGTGACATCCTTATTAAGCAAGGATATGCGCAGTCCAGGACTATGTTCAATTCTTGGCACCACCAACAGCGAATACTAGCATCTTGAGCTATATTCTGAAACTCGATGCGGACCTTGTCAGACCTGATATCAAGGGGATGACAAGCCACGCTGGTATGAATTGTTGGCAATGCTTGTATTCTGTATGAACATAGGCAGTAATGATCGAGAGCGCCTTTACTCGAGCTACGTCGCAAGTATGCGAACGAAACGAGAGATAAAGGACAGGAGAAGAAGTTTCACCTGACTCGACTGCGCTGGAATCAGTCAGTTCTATGAAACTGTTTCCGACACTTATCCTCTGATCGAGTAGTAACCTCGAGAGAGAAGGTGGTTCTTAAGAAACCACGTGATCAGATAGATCAAGGGTATGTATCCCGACAGACATCTAACGAACGTCCGAATGTTCGTCCGCGTGAATCAGCGCAGCACTCACGGCCTAATAAAAAAAGGTAAGTACTGAGAAGGAAGCACTATACAAGCAAGTTAAGAAGTGTGCCGATGAGAAGTGTGGATACGATATGTATCAGCTTGCCCCGAACGGTTATTGGAACGGGCGGCACTCAGCTACTTGCAAACACTTTATTAATAAGTGTGACAAGTGTGAGAAAACCAACGGTTAATATCACGCCAAGACATGTGACCAGAAACCAGATATCAAACTGGAATGAAGGCACTACACGCAAAGACAAGACACTCTTAGACCGCGTGCTCCATAATAATCCCTGTATATTGCAACTGGAAATGAAGTCCTACCGGGATTTATCCTGGTTCAAAGGCATGTATAACCGATCGCTTTGCATTACCGAGAAGATAGAATTTACGTTGAACGCATGGTAAACCGCACTTTGCTGACCACGGGTGGCCAGGTATTGCACTATCCTCTCAAGTGATACGATAACCTACCGATGTTCTGAGATCTCATTATGTAACCATTAGTACTGTACAAGGCATGTGCCATAAGAAAGGTGTGCCATAAACATCCGAAGACGGCTAAGACTTACTACAAGACCCGTTTCATGGATGGGACAGTAGCTCTTAACTCCTCCGATGCATTTCGTGAATCTCGCGACTTTCTTCGTATCTTTAATAAGAAATGGAATAAGCGTTTATAAGAACAACGAGATAAATCGAAAAGGGTTTCTCAAGTGACTACAAACCCTGACGGATCTGAAATTCCCTATTTGCCACCTACTTCCTTACGTGACTAAACTTTCTGATCTTCTTACCAACAGTGCAGAAAATTGTTCAAACTTACTTACTAATGAAGAACAGCCTTTGGCTATTACCTTACCAAATAATAAACGTAAGGCGCCTACATCGAAATGGTTACTGGACCAAATACTAAACGACATAGAGTACAACATGAGTCTTGAACTCGTACATATAGGCACATACTTACTCGATAAGTCATGACCGAAACCGTTTTTACTTTGGTTTTCGCTTTACCAACTAGATCGTATCTTAACGTACGTTCGTAGTTCTAAAAGCTACTGGGGGGCTATGTAGAAATACGGCCTCCGGTCAGTCTAAAATATCAAGATCAATTGAGATAATACATTAGTTTTTATTTGTATTTTAAATAATTTTAGTACAAGCTCTTTTTTCCAATATTTCCAAAGTGTTCTAAATTCACTTTGATGGCTCCAATAGCCTGAGTATTTGGTATGACTCATCTACTTGGACCTATTTGAGACATTAGTAGATGTAGGATATATTATAAACTAAATTTTATAATCTCCGAACTACTACTTATAGATTTTGGTCCTCCCGCCAATCTCCAAAATCCAATAAGTCTTTTCTTTTTTTTTTAACTTTTCTTCAGATGGAACTTTATTTATATCAGCTAATGTATTGACGTGACTTACGTTATTATGTCTATTTACAAATTAGGCAAGTGGTCATGAACACTTAGTACTTCTAGTGAAAATTATTCAATAAAGAACAGCTAGAGGTACGCCCTGTGTGATCGAGGATATTTAGGCTCTTAACAAGAGGCAGTCCCGATCATTCTTACACAAGCTACCACTGCTAAATCCTAACTGACTAAATTGTATTTTAGTTTAATATAGTTTGAAACCTAGTAATTTCCATCGAAGTTTACACAAACAGGTTTTGATTATAGGTCGTTGACTCATCCTAAAGGTGATGCCTTTCAACTTGACTTATCAAAGCATAATGTATGGGCTAACCCACCTTGGCAACTTATCGCACAGTTGTTAAATGATATTAATATTACTAAGTCTACCATTACGCTGTGTTGTCCCTTACGTAGTTCCGACCCATGGATACGTAATTTAATTGATATGATACAAGACATGCCTATCTATGTCGACCGTGAAACCGATATGTTCTTGTATTAGGGATCCAATTCTATTAAGAAGACACCTTGAAAACACACAATCGTTTGTCGCATCTGTCCTGCAGGTACCACTAAGTGGAAACCCTCAACCGAGACCTTAGCAAAACTAGAGAGTCTAATGTAATAGCCGGGCCTCCACATTAGACTCTTATGTTAATAAACGTACTCTTAAGCAGTACGTAAATTATAACCGTACTATTAAAAGCACGTGTATTAAATGGTTTTTAAAGGTTCTATTTACAAGTACCTTTTCCATTTTACAAATCAGATATTTTGGCCCCGACCCATTAAAGGGACTGTGAAAAGGCCAAAGAGTATATTTGGAGTAGGTCTATTAAGAGACCTAGATAAACACTCCAAAATATACATCTGAATACTTCGGTAGCGAGATGGCTCAACCGAACATAGGTTTCTAGAGACCCTTAATGGTTACCTAGTTTAACCTCCGCTCAGCCAACCAGATGTGCCAGTCTGATGATGGTCGGTCGGTAATTCTTGATAAGTGGCCAGTTATTGGTTAAGACAATAACTAAGGACATCAAGAGTTTTTTTTTCTTTTTTTTTCTTTTTTTTTTTTAAATAGGATTTTACTAGTTTTAGTAATTCGTGCGACGAAACAAGTAATACTAGTTTCGACGATAACGATAACGAAAACATAAAAAAAATCCCTTCGGCGAAATCAGTACTAGGAGGATGATATATTGGCAATGTCTCAGCCTTACAATCCCCAGAGTATTGCTGATTTCTATGAGGCATACCTAACTTTATTACCAGACTAAAATTCTTATACTTAAAAAACTTATTAAAAGACTTTAAGATTTTATTACGTTTAGTAGCTCTAAGATGTTTATACCGCCTTAAGAGACCGATATTTACACATTTTATAGTTAGCAAAGTATTAACTACTTGAGCTACTTAAGCGTCGTGGTAATTAACTACCACATAAAATCTTCTTAAGACAATAACTATTCGTTAAGTGAATAGCAGAAGTCGTACTGGATAAGTATGACTAAGAAGGACTCTACGCTATCTAAGAAGCGTAAAGCGGATAAAAAAGAAGATGAACAGAGAATCTGCCGAAGACGCAGTCAACCCCATTGTCGCTAAAGACGACAATACACTGGATACCGGTGAGACTACTCCATTAAGAGAGAAGTCAGCCGAGGAGAGGGGGCTAGAGGACCCACTCTCTCTCAAGTTCAAAGCTCATGAAACCGCGAAGCGAAAATAGGAGTGGGTTTAAGACCACTCCATCTACTATCCCTGAGGAGATTAATCCAAAGGGTAAAGAACCAATTAAAGGAAGTCAACTATGACGACCTCGAGGAGATTAATCAAAGGGTAAAGAGCCAATTACGGAAGTCAATTACGACGACCCCGGTGACGATGAAGTCCAACCCGAGAAGGGACCGACGGAAGACGAACCACAGGCTAGCGCATCTACCCACATCAGTAAGTTGCTCGATGAAAATGCTGAACTTAAGAATCAGTTAGCTGCCCTAGAGAAACAACTCACACTAGAGAAGTTATCTATCACACGTAGATCGAATGTACGGAACTGGCGAGAAAGCTAAACGCCTACGTGAATATGTCTCTAACGACACCATTGCAGCTGTAAAAGAGCAGTCAAAACATCGCTTAGAGAATATCAATGAGGAGTACCACGATCTAAGTACTAAACCGGCCGAAATAAGCCCGGAGAATGTTCCCTGGGAAAGTCTACTTCCACGGGACCAGGCACTATTTACTCCAATACAATCACCGGGACATGAGTCTCCCGTTTTGGAGGGTATTATAGACCCAACCGCTGGGAAGAATACACCTCCTCCCTTACCTAATTGGGGGAAGGCACATCGCACCCAGCCAAAGTCGACGTGCGAGATTATCGTAACGGATGATCCTAAGATCTTCATTCCAACACCACGTCTCAGTAACGAGCGTCGTGAAGCGTCGACCATGGACTTTAATATCCACCGAAAGGGAACTAAAGCTTCCCGCATACATGCGAGTGACGTGGAGTACCCACGGAAGGACCGCAATGCATTACACCAACCCGCCGAAGACTTTCAGTCCACAGAGGTAGATATGCTGAATGCAGAAGTTAACGAACTCACAGTTAAGATGGAGCTCCCTCATGACCTGCAAGATCGCCCAGAAATTGATTATTATGCGAAAATAATCAACATCAAGCAGAAGCGAATCGACCAGTTGCTGCAAGCACAACGCGGGCAGGACCAACGCGATCACCAGAAGTATAAGGGCATGATCAGTCGACTTAAGTCGAACTGGGACTCAAGTACCCAGAAGCCCGAATTCATCAATAATCATGACCTCGAGACTCTGACTCGCTCGATACACGCGTTTACAGTGATGCTGGAGACAAAATGACATTGCCCCACCGCAATGGATATCTGCGTTTATGCAGACATTTAATCCAGAAGGAACCAATTATCGGATCCTTCAGAAGCATCTCAAAGAGATCGATGAGTGTCGTAACTGGCCAGAAGTATGTTGGCTAGTGACATCCTTATTAAGCAAGGATATGCGCAGTCCAGGACTATGTTCAATTCTGGCACCACCAACAGCGAATACTAGCATCTTGAGCTATATTCTGAAACTCGATGCGGACCTTGTCAGACCTGATATTAAAAGGGATGACAAGCCACGCTGGTATGAATTGTTGGCAATGCATGTATTCTGTATGAACATAGGCAGTAATGATCGAGAGCGCCTTTACCTCGAGCTTCGTCGCAAGTATGCGAACGAAACGAGAGATAAGGGACAGGAGAAGAAGTTTCACCTGACTCGACTGCGCTGGAATCAGTTCTATGAAACTGTTTCCGACACTTATCCCTCTGATCGAGTAACCTCGAGAGAGAAGGTGGTTCTTAAGAAACCACGTGATCAGATAGATCAAGGGTATGTATCCCGACAGACATCTAACGAACGTCCGAATGTTCGTCCGAATGTTCGTCCGCGTGAATCAGCGCAGCACTCACAGCCTAATAAAAGGGTGCGTGCTGAGAAGGAAGCACTATACAAGCAAATTAAGAAGTGTGCCGACGAGAAGTGTGGATACGATATGTATCAGCTTGCCCCGAACTGTTATTGGAACGGGCGGCACTCAGCTACTTGCAAACACTTTATTAATAAGTTTGACAAGTGTGAGAAAACCAACGGTTATCACGCCAAGACATGTGACCGGAAACCAGATATCAAACTGGAATGAAGGTACTACCGGGTTCAATCTGTACAAAGACAATACAACGACTCTTTAGATGAGCGTGTAATAATCCCTGTATATTGCAACGGAAATAAAGTCCTTGCGATGATTGATCCTGGTTCAGAAATTTCATGTATATCCGATCGCTTTGCATTACTGAAAGATATCGAACGTAGAACACAAACTACTCACCTTATATTAGCTGATGAGAAGACTTCCAAGTGCGATACGATGGCTACCGATGTTAAAATATCATTAGCCGACCATCGCCACATTACAACCCAAGCTGTGATAGTAAAGCTTTTAATATAACACACATACCAGGAATACATAACCATCTTCCTGACATGCTCTCTCGACTTGTGCCCATTACCAGAAAACAGTCAAGGGTTATTAGCAAACCGATTGGATGCTAAATAAAAATGGTTCAACCTCGCTCGATCACGATGGGGTCCATTTATGTTGATATGTTCGCCCAGAACATAACAAACAGGTTTCATGAATAAGGTCGTTGACTCATCCTAAAGATGATGCATTTCATCTTGAAATATCAAAGATTAAGATGCGACTGGGCTAAGTTCACCTTGTCAACTTATCGCACAGTTGTTAAATTATGTTAATATTACTAAATCTACCATTACGCTGTGTTGTCCCTTACGTAACTCCGACCCATGGATACGTGATTTAATTAATATGATAGTTCAAGACGAACCTATTTATGTCGACCGTGAAACCGACACGTTCTTGTATCAGGGATCCTATTCTATTAAGAAGACGCCTTGGAAACACACCATTGTTTGTCGCATCGGTCCTGCAGGTACCACTAAGTGGAAACCCTCAACCGAATTCTTAGCTAAACTTAAGGAGGTCAGAAGAGTTTGAACAAAAGCTCAAGACTCGTACAACATTACACCCAACAAGATTGCAGTCAGGTAATGCCGATTGAAACGGCATTAGATCGTAAAAAGATGGAACTAGCTAAGGCCATGGATCAAAACTCAAAACTCTAAGAGAACCTGAAGCTCGCACTCAAGGTACTTAAAGCGCTGCTTAAAGAACAGCCAGGAGTTGCGAAACAACTGAAGAAGATACTTTAACAATCCAATGTTGTCAATTATGTATCTCAGGACTCTACCCCTCCTGATACTGAGGTTGCCCTTTCCAACAGGACTATGGTTCATCCAGCCAGCGTTACGCAGAATCTGACTGACTTAGAGGAGCTCGAAAGTAGAGTTAAAATTATACATAATTTAACGCATCGATGATATGAGCATACTTTTATAAAATGGCTATTCGTGCAGGGCTTGATCACCTCGGCGCTGAAAGAAACCATACGTGAAGTATACCGACGCTGTACTGATTGTGAAAAGAACCAGATCAAGCGATACGGTTGGGCACCCGTAAACTTGTGACAGAAGACCAACCGATGCGCCGAGTCATAGTCGATTTGGTTAAACTCCGCGATCAAGCATACTGGCGATGTATATATCTGTCATTTCTTGTGTGTGGCTTCCGGCTATAACTTGCTTTTTATGCAATACCGAACAAACGTCCACAAACAGTGGCAGAATTATGCTATCACGTCTTTAATGACTTCGGTTTCCCCAGTACTATGTTCTGATAACGGTAGTGAGTTTTGTACCGACGTAATGGAGTCAAAGTATTGTATCACTTATACTACAGTATCAGGCATGACCCATAGGCGTGGTGTTCCTTACAAACCTCAAACGCAGGGTGCAAATGAGACACGTCATAGAGAACTTAAGAAACTCTTGCGTACCGCACTAGACGACGTTGAGGATATGTGTCTCTTATCATTTGAAATGGGTTCAGACTCAAATGAATAACTGCATGAATCCTCAAACTGGAACACTCCGTTTCACTATTTCTTTGGCCGCTATAGTGAATTACAAGCAACGTTTGATAAAACTGCGCCCGAGAAACACGCTACCCCGTGGCTACAAAAAAAAGATCGAGCATATGCAGAACGTTGTTTACCCCTGTTTACTCGAGCACAAAAATCGCGTAATCCTACTTAAAGCGTATGACCGATGGAATAACACTAAGAACATTGTTCAGTTCAAAGTCGGCGATTACGTTAACATTATAAATCGAAACGCCAACGTTACCGAACTCTCTTCTAAGACGATAGGACCTTTTGTTATTTCCTACCATGATGAGAAGAGTGATACTTACGAAGTGAATAACATTGATGGTACTAGCGCAACCAATCTAGGCACTCACCGTATCCCTACCTCCGAACTCTCATTCGCTCGCTCATTTGATTCTGATGTACCAGTTATGGAGTCACAAGTCAAAGATATAATTGACAAAACATCCGAAGACGGCTACACTTACTACAAGACCCGTTTCATGGATGGGACAGTAGCTTGGCTAACCTCCGATGCATTTCGTGAATCTTTAGACTTTCTTCGTATCTTTAATAAGAAATGGAATAAGCGTTTACATAAGAACACACGAGATAAACGAAAGGGTTTCCTCAAGTGACTACAAACCCTGACGGATCTGAAATTCCCTATTTGCCACCTACTTCCTACGTGACTAAACTTTCTGATCTTCTTACCAACAGTGCAGAAAATTGTTCAAACTTACTTACTAATGAAGAACAGCCTTTGGCTATTACCTTACCAAATAATAAACGTAAGGCGCCTACATCGGAAATGGTTACTGGACCAAATACTAAACGACATAGAGTACAACATGAGTCTTGAACTCGTACATATAGGCACATACTTACTCGATAAGTCATGACCGAAACCGTTTTTTTACTTTGGTTTTCGCTTTACCAACTAGATCGTATCTTAACGTACGTTCGTAGTTCTAAAATGCTACTGGGGGAAGAGATGTAGAAATACGGCCTCCGGTCAGTCTAAAATATCAAGATCAATTGAGATAATACATTGGTTTTTTATTTGTATTTTAAATAATTTAGTACAAGCTCTTTTTCCAATATTTCCAAAGTGTTCTAAATTCACTTTGATGGCTCCAATAGCCTGAGTATTTGGTATGACTCATCTACTTGGACCTATTTGAGACATTAGTAGATGTAGGATATTATAAACTAAATTTTATAATCTCCGAACTACTACTTATAGATTTTGGTCCTCCCGCCAATCTCCAAAATCCAATAAGTCTTTTCTTTTTTTAACTTTTCTTCAGATGGAACTTTATTTATATCAGCTAATGTATTAACGTGACTTACGTTATTATGTCTATTTACAAATTAGGCAAGTGGTCATGAACACTTAGTACTTCTAGTGAAAATTATTCAATAAAGAACAGCTAGAGGTACGCCCTGTGTGATCGAGGATATTTAGGCTCTTAACAAGAGGCAGTCCCGATCATTCTTACACAAGCTACCACTGCTAAATCCTAACTGACTAAATTGTATTTTAGTTTAATATAGTTTGAAACCTAGTAATTTCCATCGAAGTTTACATATTTTTCAGTTAAATAGTAGTTACAGTAGTGTACTGCTTCTAGACTGTCTGACATCGATTTACTATCAGCAAATACTATGGCTAAGGGTACTTCTAAAGGCAAGGGAGCCGCTAGCTCTAAGCCTGCTAAGCCTGCCGAGGTTCCTGAGGTCCCTGTGGAAACACCTAGCCTGTCTGGAGTTGAGCCTGCCGAGGATACTGTTGTTGGGAAGCAAATTCTGAGGTTGGTACAGAGGATTATTCTGAGGATGACTCGTCGGATCCTAAAGCCTTGGAAGAAGAGGTATCTACTACCGCGGAAAGGCTCGCCAGCGTCCGTGTATCACCTAGGAGTGAAGCTCAGGACCCCAGCTTGCCCCCCCTGACCACGTGCCGTCAAATGTGGGGGATAAACGTCGAAAGGCTGGAAAATTCGTGGATACGAATGTCAGGGGCATTATAACTCCACATCTAAAGGACACTCCAGCACAAATCCGGCGTGAAAAGGAAGTATTGGACCTGTCCGAAAATTTCGGTTTCGCCATCGATGGAGAAGCCATTCCATTCAGCTCAAATCTTGGGGCCGAAAGCTGAGGACGCCATAACTCGACAACGAGTGGTTGGATCCTCTCAATCTCGACGCCAATTGAACCGCACTGAAGCGCTCTTGAAGGAGCTAGCGGCAGCAGCAGTTGTGGACCCCTCTATCGTGTCCCACTTGGCTGATATTCTTCCTATACCGAAGAAGAAAAAAAATTCGGGCCGGGTTTCGAACCCGAGACCTACTGGTTTACCAGCCAGTATGTTTACCACTAAGCCAGTTACCACTGGCGAGAGAAAATATTTCAAAATTTAATCTCTATAGCTCTGATGCTACCATCGACCATCCTCTTGACAAACCTAACCCTGTCAGAGGATATGATCGTATGGAACTCGATGAGGCTTACCATCCTCGTAATATCGACCCTCATTTGCCAACTAACCCTGGTAATCACGATTTTGGCAATCGCTACACCAGTACCTCGTTAGAGAGTTCCCGCTCTAATCCTGAGGATGAGGAAGTGAGAACCAGACATACTCGTCTCAGGCTATTACGCTCTGGTATGCAAGTCCTTGAGGACCGTCTATTGAATGACTCTGACCTTGACGATGGGAAAGCGGATAACATTCGCTATCTAATCGATAACAAGAGAAAGGAAATAGACACCATCTTGGCACTAGCAGCCCGTAGCACTGAGCATGAGCCTCGTGAACACTTAGAACCAAGCTTTATAAAGCAGCTAGGTAACGCGCAGGCTGAGGTCGATTTCTCTACTAATGAGAGTACAGTGGAGACACTGAAGGCCTTCGACCAACTTAAGGAGTCTGCCAGCCTTAGGGATAAGCAGATGATGAATGCCTTTATTCATTTCTGTGAGCCAGGTGAATGGCGAACTATCTTGAAGGCTCATGAGCCCAACTGGAAAGCCCTACCCTGGCACCAGTTGCGTGATAATATACTTAACACCTTTTTTTTTGAGATGCACGTGACCGTGAACTTCTAGAGTCTCACAAAGTTCTTTGCGAACGATACCACTATTCGAGGTGCTCTAGCTCATATGACACATATGAATACTCGGATGGGTGGTCGTACCTATACTGGCGAATATTTATTAATTTGTCAGATGATGGAGACTCTGGGAGCTAACCTCTTTAAGAAAGTCAATGATGACATCATCGCCTATGGTGATTTGCGATCTATGCCTTGGTCTGTCTTTGAGAAGATAGTACACAAGCATACCAATTCCTCTACTAGAGTACTTAGTACCACGAGCTACACACCCAGCCCACTAAGCGAAACGCAGTAGAGACTAATACTGCGCGTAGTACTAAGAAACCTCGCACTACTACTGGAGGGGGGGTACTGGCTCTACTTCTACCGAACCGAAGGTGATAAGAAGGTGAGAGCGCCTTGCAAGAAGTGTGGTTACAACCTCACAAAACGTAATGGCAAGTGGAATGGTAGACACGACCCTGTTAAGTGTGCACCAGGCAAGCCAGATTTTGGACACTATATGAAAGAGTGTGCTACTTGCAAGGGTACTAACGGTTGGCACAAAGAGGATTGCAGGACTTACCAGACGTCCAAGTTAAGCACTGACAGTACCATATGTGCGCACTAGAGCAAGATTATGAGAAAATGTTCAATAAAATCTATACCAAAGGAGATGAACGTATCTTTCAAACAGTTTTCGTAAATGGAGAAAAGTTATGGCACTATTTGATCCAGGGGCTGAAGTCTCTGCTATCTCATGCCGAGTAGCCCTACGCTACAGATATGGCTGTCCATAACGAAACAACTGATTTAATCTTGGGAAATGGCAAAGTTACTACTTGCGAACAAGCCATTGACTATGCACACATAATGCTGTCAGATAGAGAGAGAAGTGAAGACTCACCTAATCGTTACTGACATGTCTCAGAAATACGATTTAATTATAGGTATGACTGATCTTCTCAGTTTAGGTATAACACTCACTGGTCTGCCTAATGGGCTGGACCCGAATAAAGATCAGTCAGATGATAATATGTTAAAGATACCTAAACCTCCGGAAGGTGAAGCAAAGGATATGATTCCGCACTTCACCGATATAATTATGGACTTAATTATACAAAACAGGAAGATTGCAATAACTGACTGGTGTATGTTTAAGTTCTCTAATGGGTACGTTAGACTTGACTTAACAAACGTCGACTTCTCTAAGTTAAAGTGTCCTTCACATAACTACGTGAGTTGGAGACACAAAGACGTTGTCAAAACCCAAATCGAAGATTGGTTAAAACAGGGTCTAATTGAAATCAATTATGATGCAACCCCAGTTAACTTAGCTCTCTTAGCGGTCGATCAATATAAATCTGATGGAACGTTTAGTAAAACAAGAGTAGTACTAGACCTGTCGCCAATCAACAAACTAATTCCGCAACATAGTTTTCCCTTACCTAAGATAAGCGAGATACTACGCAAAATGGAGGGTGCGACTATCTTTTCAAGATAGACTTAAAAGCTGCATTCCATCAACTACAGATATATATGAGCCTCATAGGAAATACTTTTCCTTTACTTGGCAAGGTAAGAAGTACCAGTTTAACACATGTTACCTTCTTTCTTCCAACAAGTTATGATGGAACTATTTGCGGACCTGTCGTATAACGTATCAGTCTATTTAGATGATATAGTTATCTTTACAAAGACAGCACATGAACATGCTAAACTCGTTAAAGAAGTCTTAATACTGGCGATATATATATCTGTCATTTTCTTATGTGTGGCTTCGGGCTATAACTTGCTTTATGCAATACCGAACAAACGTCCACAAACAGTGGCAGAATTATGCTATCACGTCTTTAATGACTTCGGTTTCCCCGAACTACTATGTTCTGATAACGGTAGTGAGTTTTTGTACCGACGTAATGGAGGCACTTATACTCGTATCAGGCATGACCCATAGGCGTGGTGTTCGCACCCCACAAACCTCAAACGCAGGGGTGCAAATGAGACACGTCATAGAGAACTTTAGAAACTCTTGCGTACCGCACTAGACGACGTTGAGGATATGTGGCCTTATCATTTGAAATGGGTTCAGACTCAAATGAATAACTGCATGAATCCTTAAACTGGAACACTCCCGTTTCACTATTTCTTTGGCCGCTATAGTGAATTACAAGCAACGTTTGATAAAACTGCGCCCGAGAAACACGCTACCCCGTGGCTACAAAGATCGAGCATATGCAGAACGTTGTTTACCCCTGTTTACTCGAGCACAAAAAAAATCGCGTCCTACTTAAAGCGTATGACCGATGGAATAACACTAAGAACATTGTTCAGTTCAAAGTCGGCGATTACGTTAACATTATAAATCGAAACGCCAACGTTACCGAACTCTCTTCTAAGACGATAGGACCTTTTTGTTATTTCCTACCATGATGAGAAGAGTGATACTTACGAAGTGAATAACATTGATGGTACTAGCGCAACCAATGTAGGCACTCACCGTATCCCTACCTCCGAACTCTCATTCGCTCGCTCATTTGATTCTGATGTACCAGTTATGGAGTCACAAGTCAAAGATATAATTGACAAAACATCCGAAGACGGTTACACTTACTACAAGACCCGTTTCATGGATGGGACAGTAGCTTGGCTAACCTCCGATGCATTTCGTGAATCTCGCGACTTTCTTCGTATCTTTAATAAGAAATGGAATAAGCGTTTACATAAGAACACACGAGATAAACGAAAAGGGTTTCCTCAGGTGACTACAAACCCTGACGGATCTGAAATTCCCTATTTGCCACCTACTTCCTACGTGACTAAACTTTCTGATCTGCTTACCAACAGTGCAGAAAATTGTTCAAACTTACTTACTAATGAAGAACAGCCTTTGGCTAATACCTTACCAAATAATAAACGTAAGGCGCCTACATCGGAAATGGTTACTGGACCAAATACTAAACGACATAGAGTACAACATGAGTCTTGAACTCGTACATATAGGCACATACTTACTCGATAAGTCATGACCGAAACCGTTTTTTACTTTGGTTTTCGCTTTACCAACTAGATCGTATCTTAACGTACGTTCGTAGTTCTAAAAGCTACTGGGGCTATGTTGAAATACGGCCTCCGGTCAGTCTAAAATATCAAGATCAATTGAGATAATACATTGGTTTTATTTGTATTTTAAATAATTAGTACAAGCTCTTTTTTCCAATATTTCCAAAGTGTTCTAAATTCACTTTGATGGCTCCAATAGCCTGAGTATTTGGTATGACTCATCTACTTGGACCTATTTGAGACATTAGTAGATGTAGGATATTATAAACTAAATTTTATAATCTCCGAACTACTACTTATTGATTTTGGTCCTCCACGCCAATCTCCAAAATCCAATAAGTCTTTTCTTTTTTTTAACTTTTCTTCAGATGGAACTTTATTTATATCAGCTAATGTATTAACGTGACTTACGTTATTATGTCTATTTACAAATTAGGCAAGTGGTCATGAACATTTAGTACTTCTAGTGAAAATTATTCAATAAAGAACAGCTAGAGGTACGCCCTGTGTGATCGAGGATATTTAGGCTCTTAACAAGAGGCGGTCCCGATCATTCTTACACAAGCTACCACTGCTAAATCTAACTGACTAAATTGTATTTTAGTTTAATATAGTTTGAAACCTAGTAATTTCCATCGAAGTTTACACTATCTTATTTCAGTTCAAGTCAGATGTTGCTTTCCGTCGGCAACCCTTAACTCCAATCCAGTTTACTTCCGTTTGTTCTGGTTGTTCCTGTGCATACTGCTTGGCTAACAATCTTTAGTTCTTCAATTCCCAGCTACTTGACTGGCAAACAAAAGGCAATGCTGCTCAATTTACTTGGATGTTCCTTACCATTCTCGTTTGGTTTTACTCCACGTGTTCTAATACGCCGCCGTTTTCGCCAAACCTCCGTCGTATGTGGGATTGTAACCCCATGGACTAAAACCTGCTTAAACTTGCGGAACAGTTCATAAACCGACTCAGATACATTTGGCGGTCAAATATTAGACGTGAACGAAAACTGACAAAAAGAAAAAAAGCTTTCGTGTGACATTAAATCGCCAACGGTCGTTCTGAAGGCGAGAATGAAAATACGATACGAATCTCGTGTGACAACATACAAAAGGCAGTACGACTGTCAGTTGTAGCTTCACTTTAGTTAGCTAAAGCTACAAGAGTAAACTCAGTCTAACGCTATCCCAACTCGTGTCGTCCCGTTTACAATCATAATCACACTGAATATTTTGTTTTTTGAAATTTCCAATTTTTTTGACGTAGAAAAAAGTTAAAAAAAGTAAAGGACTAAGTGGGGTGCTCTATATCCGACTGCACCATACGACATGATGTGATGATGTATGTCCTATGATATTTCGTTTGCCCTAATCACAAATGTCGGCGTCGTATACCAACCTGAGCTACCATGTCATTATTATGTAACGATCTGTACGTTTTCTTATTACATTTTGGGAAAGCACATAATTCTTTTTTCTTAATTAAGAATCTGAACCCAATTCCTATTAATCCTTTACCCAAAATCGGCAGAATCCAAAACTTTAACCCATTTTTTTTCGCTACGTGATTATTAATTAAGAATAAGATACTAATCGTGTCAAAGCGGTGGTACTTAATAATAAATTCCTCATGCGTACTTCCTATTTCTTAATTAAGCCAATTTTTTGTTTCAAGATAATTTCTTAATAATGAACGACATATTAAGTGAGATAACATTCATATTTCGTAAAAAAATATTATTTGGCGCTTGTGTACACGACTACACATGTGATGAAGATCTTACCACTACGAATAAATATTTAAATACATACTAAAATACAACTTTAACAGACCACAACTTCAAAGCTGTGCTCAGTATAAATCATCAATAACTATTCACAACGAACAAGTAGGACAAGATTATAGCATATGGCCAGTGGACGAAATAAAAACACCTGGCATTCTATTATCGTGATTTATAAACGTGAACATGAAACAGTGATTGAAGTGAACATGTGTGAATTGCAATCTTAAAATAGTGCAAAACATCTGTCATTCTAATAACATTATATCTTTTGCTTATGTTTTTTTATTCGTGATTTATAAACTGTGAACATGAACCAGTGATAGAAGTGAACATGTGTGAATTCAGGATTGTGATGATGAATTGATGGCAGGTAAATATAACATGATACAATTTTTTTTTTTTAGAATATAGTAGTAGTAAGTATCGACCAAATAAATAATTGGTAGATCATAGTGCTACCGTTTTCCAAAAGGTTGATCGTTGGAATCACACCTTTTCGCGAATATAGACATGATGTGATCAGCTATGTATACATAACTTGCAACAATGTTGGAACTATTTATATCGGACCTTTATGTACGATTTGGACCCAATTTGACGTATGTAAATCAATTTAGAACGATTTCAACCAAAAGACGGGGTTAGGGTCCATAAAGCATTATAGCACACTTTTGTCAGGACAGAAAGATATCTTGAATCGTCACTTTCACTCCTTTGAAATAGCTATTGATGAGCACACATACTATATACATATAGTACGGCATACACACGAACTTAGGGGATGAATAATAGGCTTATAATCTTGCTGTAGCATATTTCAGATAAAGTGTAGTTTGCAACCTTTTGTCAAAAGGTTGATCATAGTACTACCTTTTCAGTAAAAAGGTAGATTGACATTAATGCATCTATTTAGGTATGTGAGTATGCATGTATTGTATATATATATATATATATATATATATATATATATATATATATATATATATATATATATATATATATATGATCTCCATAGTGGCCATTGCCATTGTTCTATAAATGCGGTGCGACATTGTATTTGAACCGGTAGGGATTCCAATCGGTTCAAATACGATGTCGTATTGCAACTATAAAATAAGTACCGGTTCTTAAAATTTCTTCAGATATCGGTATACATGATTGTTAATAATTCTTTAAATTTTTAAAAAGATATCATACACGATTCTTAATAAGTCTATAACCTGCCTTAATTCTTCTTTCTTAATTAAGAAATAGAATATTTCTTAATGGCCCAAAATTGCGCTGCATACTTCATAATTCCCAATTCTCAATTTGCTCACCATGCATAAATCTTAAATTTTCAAATTCAGGAATGTGCCTTAATACGTATTATTTCTTACAAAAAAATTACGGCAATTATTTTACTGTCTATTCGAAATATGGAAGTGTCTCATTCAACAATTGCTACACATGCTTGAATTCGTACACATTTCAAACGCATACCTGGGACTTTCGCGACCGCGGGTGTGCATCTGGAAATACATATAAATTGGGAGCCTGCAAACGAGAGTACGAGCCAGAAAATCGAAGTTACCGATCAGAAATACTGAAGACCGCATTTATTTTCGACATTCGCTATACTAAAATGAATAAAAGTATTGTACTCGCAGTGTACATCATTACTTTACCTGATTCGGGTGATAAAACGTTATTTTCTTTTGTCCATGCAACTGAACGAATATATTATTGGCCACATCGTAGTGGGCCTGTGTCACCACCCTGGTTCGCCTATCCAGCAAGACATAGTAGGCGCACTCATCGTCAAGCCCAGCGTACTGTCCGGTAGTATATCGCTCACTATCAGATTTTCCCATCCTGGCAGCTAATGAGCATGATGATATAGTAAGTTCCTACTATCCTATAGTTTGTGTATTGCAAATAGTTGAAAATTGCAAGCATGTAGAAATCAGCTATAACATTATGCAACAACTAACAAATACACGCATATATTAAAAAAAAAGTAAATACATGAAAACCGACTTTTACCTTACTTTATCCAGGCTGCCTATATCTGCGACGGGTGCAGTAAAATACAGTGAGTCAGACCGGTCTGTCATCGGCGACCTATTGGAAAGTATGGGATGTTTATATCTTAATAAATTACTAAATATATCTAGACTTGGCTATGGATCACTGCTTTAACAATAATATCATTGTCCAGTGCAGTTACGATTATTGGTCTTGACTCGATAGTGTGCTCGCTGAACACTATCATCATGACAAACAAAAGGATCCTTGATCTCGAGTACTCGATTCTATATCGAAGCTGCACTAACTGGCTTCGAATCGCAAAATAAAGACGTGAGAAATAATTTGTCAGGTCCTGCGGACCACACTGATCTAAAAGCAAACTCAATTGGGTGGTCAACGATGTAGATATTTACTTTGTTGCTTTACTCACTTCTGACACATCCGTTGAACAAAGTTGCTTGTTTCCACTGATTTAATCTCAAACTCTTGGGTGTCGTTGAGTAAAGGTCGGGTACCTGCTTCTGTATACATAAAAGTCCGGCAGCTGCTAGATGTTTTGACGGTTAAATGATCCGTTTGTCTCAGTAGCCTCTGACCTAAAACCTCTAGCTCCCACTCGCCACTGTCACACCAGGTCTTAGCCTCGTTCAATTGGAGGCGTAGAGGGTATATTGGTAATGGTGATTGTAACGTACTCACCTTCCGTTGTCTTACTTTCGTGTGTATAGCAAAGCAAGTTTCTACATAATTTTGTGCGTATATTGTAGACCGTACTGGCACGCTGTGCGCACTGCGTGCACGGCCATCCGATATGATTAAACATGTCTTACGAGTGTCTAAACTCCTTGCAATTATATGTACCTACATATATCCTATGTATATATTCATATACACGTACGTGAACATGTATGGGTAAACGTTTGACGTCAAGATGACTGGTATATTTCATGTGCTGGTATGTAGTTCATAATTTCAATGCAATCAGATGAGCAACGAGTACACTAGTTCATCACCTCCCCTTACTTCTCTCTCTCTCTCTACTCTACTAGTAGAGAAATATTATTTTAGTCTGTATCTTTCACTATTATGATAGTAGTGAATGTAAAATATATATTTTGTTACAATATTTTTAAATATACAACAACACGCGATGATGTATTTATAGTATTTACAAATACATAGGACGAGTAATTCTCCAAAAAATTTAACCCCAGAAAATAATAAATATAACAACCAAGAGACCTCATATGATATCACCTAACAATATATCGAACAGATGTGCGATGATGTATAGGACGATGAACATGAGTGCCATCATTATGGATGTTGTCGATTCTCGAACTTCGCAGGTTCACACGATTGGACCCGCCAAAATCAGATACCGAACCTTTCATTATATTCCTTCCTAATTTGGTGGTAGTAATCGCAAATGGATATGAGTTAATGAGTACATATATGAAATCACAATAATTTTTAATTTTTATGAGGCTCTGTTGCGTGTGGACTGTGGAGACTGGGTGATCAGTTATAGAGTGAACGAACACACAAAACTGGTTAGAAGAACGCACACACACACCCGAAAGTGGTTAGTTAGAGTACAACTAGTTCGCAAACATGAACGTTCTCCGCATGCAAAGGCTATTCAAGGTAAGCACGACAAGACATGCACGCGCACTGTGTGTCTGCACAAGTGTATTTCTCTACAGCCGAGTGTTGTACGGGCAGATAGTTCGTTTCAAAATTTGCGCAGTACGATGGCGTCGGAAAGTCACTACCACACTTCCAAGGTTAGAGATAAGCATACACGCATATGTATGCGTACGTCTCGGGAAAACTGATATATGTATTCTCCACTGGTCACTCCCCATAACAATATCCATAGCTATTTTTTTCGTAATAATGACATGGTAGGTCACTCCACGTCTCGCTGTGTTCTTGATTGGCAAAACCGCATATAATAATTTTTTTTTTTGTTTACATGTTTTTTGGGATCCAAGATTCACGCTCACAAGTTTAACAGAACATTGACTCTCTACATGTCTGAGACTCACCTGAGGCGTTGTATTCTATTTCAGGTGTTTCAGTTGTAGATTATGTTCCGAAAACTGATATTTTTTTTTTACATGCATGACGTTGTCGGTCTAAAGATATATTTTTGCTTAATGTGCACGATTAATAGTTCGGTACTTGGGCCAAGGTCGCCTTCAGCCTTTATGCCGTCGCACGTACCCATAAATATAGACTCTACACTTTGCGAATGAACTGGATGCGGTTTATAAGGGCGTGATGCACAAACTAAGAGTCTACTAAGCGTATGAAA
>LUCW03001449.1:47500-67393 GCA_001586965.3 Sphaeroforma sirkka | reverse complement strand
ACAAGAGGCAGTCCTGATCATTCTTACACAAGCTACCACTGCCAAATCCTAACTGACTAAATTGTATTTTAGTTTAATATAGTTTGAAACCTAGTAATTTCCAATGAAGTTTACATATTTTTTTCATAGTTAAATAGTAGTTACAGTAGTGTACTGCTAACTCTGACTGTCTGACATCGATTTGGTCATCCAGCAACACTGGCTATGGGTTTCTTAAAGGCAAGGGAGCCGCTAGCTCTAAGCCTGCTAAGCCTGCCGAGGTTCCTTAGAGGTCCCTGTAAAACACCTAGCCTGTCTGGAGTTGAGCCTGCTGAGGATACAACAATGTTGGGGAAGCAAATTCTTGAGGGCTTGGTACAGAGAGGATTATTCTGAGGATGACCTGTCGGATCCTAAAGCCTGGAAGAAGAGGTATCATCATCATGGAAAGGCTCGCCAGCGTCCGTGTATCACCTAGAGTGAAGCTCAGGTAATCTCAGCTTGCCCCCCTGACCACGTGCCGTCAAATAT
This sequence comes from Sphaeroforma sirkka, assembly GCA_001586965.3. Classification (NCBI taxonomy): domain Eukaryota; class Ichthyosporea; order Ichthyophonida; genus Sphaeroforma; species Sphaeroforma sirkka. Next base: position 66,883 of record LUCW03001449.1, on the reverse strand, counting down.
TGGGATAAACGTCGAGTGTTGGAAAATTCGTGGATACGAAATGTCGGGGGGGCATTATAACTCCACATCTAAAGGACACTTCAGCACAACTGGCGTGAAAAGGAAGTATTGGACTCATTGGACCCATGTCCGAAAATCTGGGGCCGGAAGCTTGACAACGAGTGGTGAGTTGATTTCACCAACTGACGAATTGGACTGAAGCTAAGAGCCAGCGGTAGCAGCAGCGTAGGGAGCCAACCGATTGATGCAGCTTCGCTCACGATGGGGTGATTGGCTACAAAGCATTTTAACTCTCTTCTCGATTCGGTACCGCATCTTTCTCATTACTTAAAGCCTTCAGTCACCTACGGCTGCACAAAGGACCTTTGGGAAAGCTTTGACTAAAGAATGATGATGCATTTAAACTAGTCAAAGTAAAGTAATGGACGCACCCATCATGCAGTACCCCTGTGGATGGTGTCCCATTCCAAGTAGCAACCGACGCTTCAGATCGAGCGGTAGGTGGAGTGCTTTACCAAACGATAAAATGGTAAACCGCGCTACATACAATTTTTAGCAAGAGTTATAATAAGAGTCAACGGAATTACCCTACCGTTAAACAAGAGCTCTTTGCTATAGTTACTGCGCTAAGACAGTTTAAAGACTACCTTTATGGAAGTTACTTTACTGTCGCCTGTGATCAAAAGTCTTTAACATACTTAAAAGATATGAACCCTGATTCACAGTTGGTGAGCCGCTGGCATGACATTATTGCCAAGTTCGCTTTTAATATAACACACATTCCAGGAATACATAACCATCTTCCTGACATGCTCTCTCGACTTGTGCCCGACTACCAGAAAACAGTCAAAGAGTTATTAGCAACCGATTGGATGCTAAATAAGAAATGGTTTAACCTCGCTCAATCACGATGGGGTCCATTTACTGTTGATATGTTCGCCGCAGAACATAACAAACAGGTTTCTGAATATAGGTCGTTGACTCATCCTAAAGGTGATGCATTTCAGCTTGACTTATCAAAGCATAATGCGTGGGCTAACCCACCTTGTCAACTTATCGCACAGTTGTTAAATTATGTTAATATTACTAAATCTACCATTACGCTGTGTTGTCCCTTACGTAACTCCGACCCATGGATACGTGATTTAATTAATATGATTCAAGACGAACCTATTTATGTCGACCGTGAAACCGACACGTTCTTGTATCAGGGATCCTATTCTATTAAGAAGACGCCTTGGAAACACACCATTGTTTGTCGCATCGGTCCTGCAGGTACCACTAAGTGGAAACCCTCAACCGAATTCTTAGCTAAACTAGAGGAGTCTAAAGAGTTTGAACAAAAGCTCAAGACTCGTACAACACATGCACCCAACAAGATTGTAGTCGAGGTAATGCCGATTGAAACGGCATTAGATCGTAAAAAAACATGGAACTAGCTAAGGCCATGGATCAAAGACTCAAAACTCTAAGAGAACCTGAAGCTCGCACTCAACTACTTAAAGCGCTGCTTAAAGAACAGCCAGGAGTTGCGAAACAACTGAAGAAGATACTTCAACAATCCAATGTTGTCAATTATGTATCTCAGGACTCTACCCTCCTGATACTGAGGCCGCCCTTTCCAACAGGACTATGGTTCATCCAGCCAGCGTTACGCAGAATCTGACTGACTTAGAGGAGCTCGAAAGTAGAGTTAAAATTATACATAATTTAACGCATCGAGCATATGAGCATACTTATAAAATGGCTATTCGTGCAGGGCTTGATCACCCGGCGCTGAAAGAAACCATACGTGAAGTATACCGACGCTGTACTGATTGTGAAAAGAACCAGATCAAGCGATACGGTTGGGCACCCCTAAAAAAGTGTGACAGAAGACCAACCGATGCGCCGAGTCATAGTCGATTTGGTTAAACTCCCGCGATCCAAGCATACTGGCGATGTATATATCTGTCATTTCTTATGTGTGGCTTCGGGCATATAACTTGCTTTATGCAATACCGAACAAACGTCCACAAACAGTGGCAGAATTATGCTATCACGTCTTTAATGACTTCGGTTTCCCGAGTACTATGTTCTGATAACGGTAGTGAGTTTTGTACCGACGTAATGGAGGCACTTATACTCGTATCAGGCATGACCCATAGGCGTGGTGTTCCTTACAAACCTCAAACGCAGGGTGCAAATGAGACACGTCATAGAGAACTTAAGAAACTCTTGCGTACCGCACTAGACGACGTTGAGGATATGTGGCCTTATCATTTGAAATGGGTTCAGACTCAAATGAATAACTGCATGAATCCTCAAACTGGAACACTCCCGTTTCACTATTTCTTTGGCCGCTATAGTGAATTACAAGCAACGTTTGATAAAACTGCGCCCGAGAAACACGCTACCCCGTGGCTACAAAAGATCGAGCATATGCAGAACGTTGTTTACCCCTGTTTACTGAGCACAAGAATCGCGTCCTACTTAAAGCGTATGACCGATGGAATAACACTAAGAACATTGTTCAGTTCAAAGTCGGCGATTACGTTAACATTATAAATCGAAACGCCAACGTTACCGAACTCTCTTCTAAGACGATAGACCTTTTGTTATTTCCTACCATGATGAGAAGAGTGATACTTACGAAGTGAATAACATTGATGGTACTAGCGCAACCAATCTAGGCACTCACCGTATCCCTACCTCCGAACTCTCATTCGCTCGCTCATTTGATTCTGATGTACCAGTTATGGAGTCACAAGTCAAAGATATAATTGACAAAACATCCGAAGACGGTTACACTTACTACAAGACCCGTTTCATGGATGGGACAGTAGCTTGGCTAACCTCCGATGCATTTCGTGAATCTCATGACTTTCTTCGTATCTTTAATAAGAAATGGAATAAGCGTTTACATAAGAACACACGAGATAAACGAAAAGGGTTTCCTCAGGTGACTACAAACCCTGACGGATCTGAAATTCCCTATTTGCCACCTACTTCCTACGTGACTAAACTTTCTGATCTGCTTACCAACAGTGCAGAAAATTGTTCAAACTTACTTACTAATGAAGAACAGCCTTTGGCTATTACCTTACCAAATAATAAACGTAAGGCGCCTACATCGGAAATGGTTACTGGACCAAATACTAAACGACATAGAGTACAACATGAGTCTTGAACTCGTACATATAGGCACATACTTACTGATAAGTCATGACCGAAACCGTTTTACTTTGGTTTTCGCTTTACCAACTAGATCGTATCTTAACGTACGTTCGTAGTTCTAAAAGCTACTGGGGGGCTATGTAGAAATACGGCCTCCGGTCAGTCTAAAATATCAAGATCAATTGAGATAATACATTGGTTTTATTTGTATTTTAAATAATTTAGTACAAGCTCTTTTTTTTTTTCCAATATTTCCAAAGTGTTCTAAATTCACTTTGATGGCTCCAATAGCCTGAGTATTTGGTATGACTCATCTACTTGGACCTATTTGAGACATTAGTAGATGTAGGATATTATAAACTAAATTTTATAATCTCCGAACTACTACTTATAGATTTTGGTCCTCCCGCCAATCTCCAAAATCCAATAAGTCTTTTTTCTTTTTTTAACTTTTCTTCAGATGGAACTTTATTTATATCAGCTAATGTATTAACGTGACTTACGTTATTATGTCTATTTACAAATTAGGCAAGTGGTCATGAACACTTAGTACTTCTAGTGAAAATTATTCAATAAAGAACAGCTAGAGGTACGCCCTGTGTGATCGAGGATATTTAGGCTCTTAACAAGAGGCAGTCCTGATCATTCTTACACAAGCTACCACTGCTAAATCCTAACTGACTAAATTGTATTTTAGTTTAATATAGTTTGAAACCTAGTAATTTCCATCGAAGTTTACATATTTTTTTTCAGTTAAATAGTAGTTACAGTAGTGTACTGCTTCTAGACTGTCTGACATCGATTTACTATCCAGCAAATACTATGGCTAAGGGTACTTCTAAAGGCAAGGGAGCCGCTAGCTCTAAGCCTGCTAAGCCTGCCGAGGTTCCTGAGGTCCCTGTGGAAACACCTAGCCTGTCTGGAGTTGAGCCTGCCGAGGATACTGTTGGGGAAGCAAATTCTGAGGTTGGTACAGAGGATTATTCTGAGGATGACTCGTCGGATCCTAAAGCCTTGGAAGAAGAGGTATCTACTACCGCGGAAAGGCTCGCCAGCGTCCGTGTATCACCTAGGAGTGAAGCTCAGGACCCCAGCTTGCCCCTGACCACGTGCCGTCAAATATTGGGGATAAACGTCGAAAGGCTGGAAAATTCGTGGATACGAATGTCGGGGGGCATTATAACTCCACATCTAAAGGACACTCCAGCACAAATCCGGAGTGAAAAGGAAGTATTGACCTGTCCGAAAATTTCGGTTTCGCCATCGATGGAGAAGCCATTCCATTCAGCTCAAATCTTGGGGCCGAAGCTGAGGACGCCATAACTCGACAACGAGTGGTTGGATCCTCTCAATCTCGACGCCAATTGAACTGCACTGAAGCGCTCTTGAAGGAGCTAGCGGCAGCAGCAGTTGTGGACCCCTCTATCGTGTCCCACTTGGCTGATATTCTTCCTATACCGAAGAAGAAAAAAAATTCGGGCCGGGTTTCGAACCTGAGACCTACTGGTTTACCAGCCAGTATGTTTACTACTAAGCCAGTTACCACTGGCGAGAGAGATAATATTTCAAAATTTAATCTCTATAGCTCTGATGCTACCATCGACCATCCTCTTGACAAACCTAACCCTGTCAGAGGATATGATCGTATGGAACTCGATGAGGCTTACCATCCTCGTAATATCGACCCTCATTTGCCAACTAACCCTGGTAATCACGATTTTGGCAATCGCTACACCAGTACCTCGTTAGAGAGTTCCCGCTCTAATCCTGAGGATGAGGAAGTGAGAACCAGACATACTCGTCTCAGGCTATTACGCTCTGGTATGCAAGTCCTTGAGGACCGTCTATTGAATGACTCTGACCTTGACGATAGGAAAGCGGATAACATTCGCTATCTAATCGATAACAAGAGAAAGGAAATAGACACCATCTTGGCACTAGCAGCCCGTAGCACTGAGCATGAGCCTCGTGAACACTTAGAACCAAGCTTTATAAAGCAGCTAGGTAACGCGCAGGCTGAGGTCGATTTCTCTACTAATGAGAGTACAGTGGAGACACTGAAGGCCTTCGACCAACTTAAGGAGTCTGCCAGCCTTAGGGATAAGCAGATGATGAATGCCTTTATTCATTTCTGTGAGCCAGGTGAATGGCGAACTATCTTGAAGGTTCATGAGCCCAACTGGAAAGCCCTACCCTGGCACCAGTTGCGTGATAATATACTTAACACCTTTTTTTGAAGATGCACGTGACCGTGAACTTCTAGAGTCTCGCAAGTTCTTTGCGAACGATACCACTATTCGAGGTGCTCTAGCTCATATGACACATATGAATACTGGATGGGTGGTCGTACCTATACTGGCGAATATTTATTAATTTGTCAGATGATGGAGACTCTGGGAGCTAACCTCTTTAAGAAAGTCAATGATGACATCATCGCCTATGGTGATTTGCGATCTATGCCTTGGTCTGTCTTTGAGAAGATAGTACACAAGCATACCAATTCCTCTACTAGAGTACTTAGTACCACGAGCTACACCCAGCCCACTAAGCGAAACGCAGTAGAGACTAATACTGCGCGTAGTACTAAGAAAACCTCGCACTACTACTGGAGGGGTACTGGCTCTACTTCTACCGAACCGAAAGGTGATAAGAAGGTGAGAGCGCCTTGCAAGAAGTGTGGTTACAACCTCACAAAACGTAATGGCAAGTGGAATGGTAGACACGACCCTGTTATGTGCACCAGGCAAGCCAGATTTTGGACACTATATGAAAGAGTGTGCTACTTGCAAGGGTACTAACGGTTGGCACAAAGAGGATTGCAAGGACTTACCAGACGTCCAGTTAAGCACTGACAGTACCATATGTGCGCACTAGAGCAAGATTATGAGAAAATGTTCAATAAAATCTATACCAAAGGAGATGAACGTATCTTTCAAACAGTTTTCGTAAATGGAGAAAAAAGTTATGGCACTATTTGATCCAGGGGCTGAAGTCTCTGCTATTCATGCCGAGTAGCCTACGCTACAGATATGGCTGTCCATAACGAAACAACTGATTTAATCTTGGGAAATGGCAAAGTTACTACTTGCGAACAAGCCATTGACTATGCACACATAATGCTGTCAGATAGAAGAGAAGTGAAGACTCACCTAATCGTTACTGACATGTCTCAGAAATACGATTTAATTATAGGTATGACTGATCTTCTCAGTTTAGGTATAACACTCACTGGTCTGCCTAATGGGCTAGACCCGAATAAAGATCAGTCAGATGATAATATGTTAAAGATACCTAAACCTCCGGAAGGTGAAGCAAAGGATATGATTCCGCACTTCACCGATATAATTATGGACTTAATTATACAAAACAGGAAGATTGCAATAACTGACTGGTGTATGTTTAAGTTCTCTAATGGGTACGTTAGACTTGACTTAACAAACGTCGACTTCTTCTAAGTTAAAGTGTCCTTCACATAACTACGTGAGTTGGAGACACAAAAGACGTTGTCAAAACCCAAATCGAAGATTGGTTAAAACAGGGTCTAATTGAAATCAATTATGATGCAACCCCAGTTAACTTAGCTCTTTAGCGGTCGATCAATATAAATCTGATGGAACGTTTAGTAAAACAAGAGTAGTACTAGACCTGTCGCCAATCAACAAACTAATTCCGCAACATAGTTTTCCCTTACCTAAGATAAGCGAGATACTACGCAAAATGGAGGGTGCGACTATCTTTCCAAGATAGACTTAAAAGCTGCATTCCATCAACTACAGATATATGAGCCTCATAGGAAATACTTTTCCTTTACTTGGCAAGGTAAGAAGTACCAGTTTAAAGGTGCACCTGAAGGCTTACACATGTTACCTTCTTTCTTCCAACAAGTTATGATGGAACTATTTGCGGACCTGTTGTATAACGTATCAGTCTATTTAGATGATATAGTTATCTTTACAAAGACAGCACATGAACATGCTAAACTCGTTAAAGAAGTCTTAAAGCGACTTAATCATGCTAAACTTAAGATTAACGAAGACAAGTGTTCTTTTGCTAAAGATACTATACACTTACTTGGCTACAAAGTATCTGCAGCAGGGGTAGAAATTGATCCTGGCAAGAAACAGTTTCTGTTGGATTTATCAACACCAATTACTGGAAGAGATGTGAACTCTGTGTGTGGGTTTGTTAACTTTTCTCGGATTCGGTACCGCATCTTTCTCATTACTTAAAGCCTTTCAGTCACCTACGGCTGCACAAAGGACCTTTGGGAAAGCTTTGACTAAAGAATGTGATGATGCATTTAAACTAGTCAAAAGTAAAGTAATGGACGCACCCATCATGCAGTACCCTGTGGATGGTGTCCCGTTCCAAGTAGCAACCGACGCTTCAGATCGAGCGGTAGGTGGAGTGCTTTTACCAAACGATAAATGGTAAACCGCGCTACATACAATTCTTTAGCAAGAGTTATAATAAGAGTCAACGGAATTACCCTACCGTTAAACAAGAGCTCCTTGCTATAGTTACTGCGCTAAGACAGTTTAAAGACTACCTTTATGGAAGTTACTTTACTGTCGCCTGTGATCAAAAGTCTTTAACATACTTAAAAGATATGAACCCTGATTCACAGTTATGAGCCGCTGGCATGACATTATTGCCAAGTTCGCCTTTAATATAACACACATTCCAGGAATACATAACCATCTTCCTGACATGCTCTCTCGACTTGTGCCCGACTACCAGAAAACAGTCAAAGAGTTATTAGCAACCGATTGGATGCTAAATAAGAAATGGTTTAACCTCGCTCAATCACGATGGGGTCCATTTACTGTTGATATGTTCGCCGCAGAACATAACAAACAGGTTTCTGAATATAGGTCGTTGACTCATCCTAAAGGTGATGCATTTCAGCTTGACTTATCAAAGCATAATGCGTGGGCTAACCCACCTTGTCAACCTTATCGCACAGTTGTTAAATTATGTTAATATTACTAAATCTACCATTACGCTGTGTTGTCCCTTACGTAACTCCGACCCATGGATACGTGATTTAATTAATATGATTCAAGACGAACCTATTTATGTCGACCGTGAAACCGACACGTTCTTGTATCAGGGATCCTATTCTATTAAGAAGACGCCTTGGAAACACACCATTGTTTGTCGCATCGGTCCTGCAGGTACCACTAAGTTGAAAACCTCAACCGAATTCTTAGCTAAACTAGAGGAGTCTAAAGAGTTTGAACAAAAGCTCAAGACTCGTACAACACATGCACCCAACAAGATTGTAGTCGAGGTAATGCCGATTGAAACGGCATTAGATCGTAAAAAACATGGAACTAGCTAAGGCCATGGATCAAAGACTCAAAACTCTAAGAGAACCTGAAGCTCGCACTCAACTACTTAAAGCGCTGCTTAAAGAACAGCCAGGAGTTGCGAAACAACTGAAGAAGATACTTCAACAATCCAATGTTGTCAATTATGTATCTCAGGACTCTACCCCTCCTGATACTGAGGTTGCCCTTTCCAACAGGACTATGGTTCATCCAGCCAGCGTTACGCAGAATCTGACTGACTTAGAGGAGCTCGAAAGTAGAGTTAAAATTATACATAATTTAACGCATCGAGCATATGAGCATACTTATAAAATGGCTATTCGTGCAGGGCTTGATCACCCGGCGCTGAAAGAAACCATACGTGAAGTATACCGACGCTGTACTGATTGTGAAAAGAACCAGATCAAGCGATACGGTTGGGCACCCCTAAAAAAGTGTGACAGAAGACCAACCGATGCGCCGAGTCATAGTCGATTTGGTTATACTCCCGCGATCCAAGCATACTGGCGATATATATATCTGTCATTTCTTATGTGTGGCTTCGGGCTATAACTTGCTTTATGCAATACCGAACAAACGTCCACAAACAGTGGCAGAATTATGCTATCACGTCTTTAATGACTTCGGTTTCCCCGAGTACTATGTTCTGATAACGGTAGTGAGTTTTGTACCGACGTAATGGAGGCACTTATACTCGTATCAGGCATGACCCATAGGCGTGGTGTTCCTTACAAACCTCAAACGCAGGGTGCAAATGAGAGACACGTCATAGAGAACTTTAGAAACTCTTGCGTACCGCACTAGACGACGTTGAGGATATGTGGCCTTATCATTTGAAATGGGTTCAGACTCAAATGAATAACTGCATGAATCCTTAAACTGGAACACCTCCCGTTTCACTATTTCTTTGGCCGCTATAGTGAATTACAAGCAACGTTTGATAAAACTGCGCCCGAGAAACACGCTACCCCGTGGCTACAAAAGATCGAGCATATGCAGAACGTTGTTTACCCCTGTTTACTGAGCACAAAAATCGCGTCCTACTTAAAGCGTATGACCGATGGAATAACACTAAGAACATTGTTCAGTTCAAAGTCGGCGATTACGTTAACATTATAAATCGAAACGCCAACGTTACCGAACTCTCTTCTAAGACGATAGACCTTTTGTTATTTCCTACCATGATGAGAAGAGTGATACTTACGAAGTGAATAACATTGATGGTACTAGCGCAACCAATGTAGGCACTCACCGTATCCCTACCTCCGAACTCTCATTCGCTCGCTCATTTGATTCTGATGTACCAGTTATGGAGTCACAAGTCAAAGATATAATTGACAAAACATCCGAAGACGGTTACACTTACTACAAGACCCGTTTCATGGATGGGACAGTAGCTTGGCTAACCTCCGATGCATTTCGTGAATCTCGCGACTTTCTTCGTATCTTTAATAAGAAATGGAATAAGCGTTTACATAAGAACACACGAGATAAACGAAAAGGGTTTCCTCAGGTGACTACAAACCCTGACGGATCTGAAATTCCCTATTTGCCACCTACTTCCTACGTGACTAAACTTTCTGATCTGCTTACCAACAGTGCAGAAAAATTGTTCAAACTTACTTACTAATGAAGAACAGCCTTTGGCTAATACCTTACCAAATAATAAACGTAAGGCGCCTACATCGGAAATGGTTACTGGACCAAATACTAAACGACATAGAGTACAACATGAGTCTTGAACTCGTACATATAGGCACATACTTACTCGATAAGTCATGACCGAAACCGTTTTTTACTTTGGTTTTCGCTTTACCAACTAGATCGTATCTTAACGTACGTTCGTAGTTCTAAAAGCTACTGGGGGCTATGTTGAAATACGGCCTCCGGTCAGTCTAAAATATCAAGATCAATTGAGATAATACATTGGTTTTATTTGTATTTTAAATAATTAGTACAAGCTCTTTTTCCAATATTTCCAAAGTGTTCTAAATTCACTTTGATGGCTCCAATAGCCTGAGTATTTGGTATGACTCATCTACTTGGACCTATTTGAGACATTAGTAGATGTAGGATATTATAAACTAAATTTTATAATCTCCGAACTACTACTTATTGATTTTGGTCCTCCCGCCAATCTCCAAAATCCAATAAGTCTTTTTTTTCTTTTTTTAACTTTTCTTCAGATGGAACTTTATTTATATCAGCTAATGTATTAACGTGACTTACGTTATTATGTCTATTTACAAATTAGGCAAGTGGTCATGAACATTTAGTACTTCTAGTGAAAATTATTCAATAAAGAACAGCTAGAGGTACGCCCTGTGTGATCGAGGATATTTAGGCTCTTAACAAGAGGCAGTCCCGATCATTCTTACACAAGCTACCACTGCTAAATCCTAACTGACTAAATTGTATTTTAGTTTAATATAGTTTGAAACCTAGTAATTTCCATCGAAGTTTACACTATCTTATTTCAGTTCAAGTCAGATGTTGCTTTCCGTCGGCAACCCTTAACTCCAATCCAGTTTACTTCCGTTTGTTCTGGTTGTTCCTGTGCATACTGCTTGGCTAACAATCTTTAGTTCTTCAATTCCCAGCTACTTGACTGGCAAACAAAAGGCAATGCTGCTCAATTTACTTGGATGTTCCTTACCATTCTCGTTTGGTTTTACTCCACGTGTTCTAATACGCCGCCGTTTTCGCCAAACCTCCGTCGTATGTGGGATTGTAACCCCATGGACTAAAACCTGCTTAAACTTGCGGAACAGTTCATAAACCGACTCAGATACATTTGGCGGTCAAATATTAGACGTGAACGAAAACTGACAAAAAAAGAAAAAAAAGCTTTCGTGACATTAAATCGCCAACGGTCGTTCTGAAGGCGAGAATGAAAATACGATACGAATCTCGTGTGACAACATACAAAAGGCAGTACGACTGTCAGTTGTAGCTTCACTTTAGTTAGCTAAAGCTACAAGAGTAAACTCAGTCTAACGCTATCCCAACTCGTGTCGTCCCGTTTACAATCATAATCACACTGAATATTTTGTTTTTGAAATTTCCAATTTTTTGACGTAGAAAAAAGTTAAAAAAAGTAAAGGACTAAGTGGGGTGCTCTATATCCGACTGCACCATACGACATGATGTGATGATGTATGTCCTATGATATTTCGTTTGCCCTAATCACAAATGTCGGCGTCGTATACCAACCTGAGCTACCATGTCATTATTATGTAACGATCTGTACGTTTTCTTATTACATTTTGGGAAAGCACATAATTCTTTTTTCTTAAATTAAGAATCTGAACCCAATTCCTATTAATCCTTTACCCAAAATCGGCAGAATCCAAAACTTTAACCCATTTTTTTCGCTACGTGATTATTAATTAAGAATAAGATACTAATCGTGTCAAAGCGGTGGTACTTAATAATAAATTCCTCATGCGTACTTCCTATTTCTTAATTAAGCCAATTTTTTTTTTTCAAGATAATTTCTTAATAATGAACGACATATTAAGTGAGATAACATTCATATTTCGTAAAAAATATTATTTGGCGCTTGTGTACACGACTACACATGTGATGAAGATCTTACCACTACGAATAAATATTTAAATACATACTAAAATACAACTTTAACAGACCACAACTTCAAAGCTGTGCTCAGTATAAATCATCAATAACTATTCACAACGAACAAGTAGGACAAGATTATAGCATGGCCAGTGGACGAAATGTGCAAACACCTGGCATTCTATTATCGTGATTTATAAACGTGAACATGAAACAGTGATTGAAGTGAACATGTGTGAATTGGTAATCTTAAAATAGTGCAAACATCTGTCATTCTAATAACATTATATCTTTTGCTTATGTTTTTATTCGTGATTTATAAACTGTGAACATGAACCAGTGATAGAAGTGAACATGTGTGAATTCAGGATTGTGATGATGAATTGATGGCAGGTAAATATAACATGATACAATTTTTTTTTTTAGAATATAGTAGTAAGTATCGACCAAATAAATAATTGGTAGATCATAGTGCTACCGTTTTCCAAAAGGTTGATCGTTGGAATCACACCTTTTCGCGAATATAGACATGATGTGATCAGCTATGTATACATAACTTGCAACAATGTTGGAACTATTTATATCGGACCTTTATGTACGATTTGGACCCAATTTGACGTATGTAAATCAATTTAGAACGATTTCAACCAAAAGACGGGGTTAGGGTCCATAAAGCATTATAGCACACTTTTGTCAGACAGAAAGATATCTTGAATCGTCACTTTCACTCCTTTGAAATAGCTATTGATGAGCACACATACTATATACATATAGTACGGCATACACACGAACTTAGGGATGAATAATAGGCTTATAATCTTGCTGTAGCATATTTCAGATAAAGTGTAGTTGCAACCTTTTGTCAAAAGGTTGATCATAGTACTACCTTTTCAGTAAAAAGGTAGATTGACATTAATGCATCTATTTAGGTATGTGAGTATGCATGTATTGTATATATATATATATATATATATATATATATATATATATATATATATATATATATATATATATATATATGATCTCCATAGTGGCCATTGCCATTGTTCTATAATGCGGTGCGACATTGTATTTGAACCGGTAGGGATTCCAATCGGTTCAAATACGATGTCGTATTGCAACTATAAAATAAGTACCGGTTCTTAAAATTTCTTCAGATATCGGTATACATGATTGTTAATAATTCTTTAAATTTTTAAAAAGATATCATACACGATTCTTAATAAGTCTATAACCTGCCTTAATTCTTCTTTCTTAATTAAGAAATAGAATATTTCTTAATGGCCCAAAATTGCGCTGCATACTTCATAATTCCCAATTCTCAATTTGCTCACCATGCATAAATCTTAAATTTTCAAATTCAGGAATGTGCCTTAATACGTATTTCTTACAAAAATTACGGCAATTATTTTACTGTCTATTCGAAATATGGAAGTGTCTCATTCAACAATTGCTACACATGCTTGAATTCGTACACATTTCAAACGCATACCTGGGACTTTCGCGACCGCGGGTGTGCATCTGGAAATACATATAAATTGGGAGCCTGCAAACGAGAGTACGAGCCAGAAAATCGAAGTTACCGATCAGAAATACTGAAGACCGCATTTATTTTCGACATTCGCTATACTAAAATGAATAAAAGTATTGTACTCGCAGTGTACATCATTACTTTACCTGATTCGGGTGATAAAACGTTATTTTCTTTTGTCCATGCAACTGAACGAATATATTATTGGCCACATCGTAGTGGGCCTGTGTCACCACCCCTGGTTCGCCTATCCAGCAAGACATAGTAGGCGCACTCATCGTCAAGCCCAGCGTACTGTCCGGTAGTATATCGCTCACTATCAGATTTTCCCATCCTGGCAGCTAATGAGCATGATGATATAGTAAGTTCCTACTATCCTATAGTTTGTGTATTGCAAATAGTTGAAAATTGCAAGCATGTAGAAATCAGCTATAACATTATGCAACAACTAACAAATACACGCATATATTAAAAAAAGTAAATACATGAAAACCGACTTTACCTTACTTTATCCAGGCTGCCTATATCTGCGACGGGTGCAGTAAAATACAGTGAGTCAGACCGGTCTGTCATCGGCGACCTATTGGAAAGTATGGGATGTTTATATCTTAATAAATTACTAAATATATCTAGACTTGGCTATGGATCACTGCTTTAACAATAATATCATTGTCCAGTGCAGTTACGATTATTGGTCTTGACTCGATAGTGTGCTCGCTGAACACTATCATCATGACAAACAAAAGGATCCTTGATCTCGAGTACTGATTCTATATCGAAGCTGCACTAACTGGCTTCGAATCGCAAATAAAGACGTGAGAAATAATTTGTCAGGTCCTGCGGACCACAATTGATCTAAAGCAAACTCAATTGGGTGGTCAACGATGTAGATATTTACTTTGTTGCTTTACTCACTTCTGACACATCCGTTGAACAAAGTTGCTTGTTTCCACTGATTTAATCTCAAACTCTTGGGTGTCGTTGAGTAAAGGTCGGGTACCTGCTTCTGTATACATAAAAGTCCGGCAGCTGCTAGATGTTTTGACGGTTAAATGATCCGTTTGTCTCAGTAGCCTCTGACCTAAAACCTCTAGCTCCCACTCGCCACTGTCACACCAGGTCTTAGCCTCGTTCAATTGGAGGCGTAGAGGGTATATTGGTAATGGTGATTGTAACGTACTCACCTTCCGTTGTCTTACTTTCGTGTGTATAGCAAGCAAGTTTCTACATAATTTTGTGCGTATATTGTAGACCGTACTGGCACGCTGTGCGCACTGCGTGCACGGCCATCCGATATGATTAAACATGTCTTACGAGTGTCTAAACTCCTTGCAATTATATGTACCTACATATATCCTATGTATATATTCATATACACGTACGTGAACATGTATGGGTAAACGTTTGACGTCAAGATGACTGGTATATTTCATGTGCTGGTATGTAGTTCATAATTTCAATGCAATCAGATGAGCAACGAGTACACTAGTTCATCACCTCCCCTTACTTCTCTCTCTCTCTCTCTACTCTACTAGTAGAAATATTATTTTAGTCTGTATCTTTCACTATTATGATAGTAGTGAATGTAAAATATATATTTTGTTACAATATTTTTAAATATACAACAACACGCGATGATGTATTTATAGTATTTACAAATACATAGGACGAGTAATTCTCCAAAAAATTTAACCCCAGAAAATAATAAATATAACAACCAAGAGACCTCATATGATATCACCTAACAATATATCGAACAGATGTGCGATGATGTATAGGACGATGAACATGAGTGCCATCATTATGGATGTTGTCGATTCTCGAACTTCGCAGTTCACACGATTGGACCCGCCAAAATCAGATACCGAACCTTTCATTATATTCCTTCCTAATTTGGTGGTAGTAATCGCAAATGGATATGAGTTAATGAGTACATATATGAAATCACAATAATTTTTAATTTTTATGAGGCTCTGTTGCGTGTGGACTGTGGAGACTGGAGTGATCAGTTATAGAGTGAACGAACACACAAAACTGGTTAGAAGAACGCACACACACCCGAAAGTGGTTAGTTAGAGTACAACTAGTTCGCAAACATGAACGTTCTCCGCATGCAAAGGCTATTCAAGGTAAGCACGACAAGACATGCACGCGCACTGTGTGTCTGCACAAGTGTATTTCTCTACAGCCGAGTGTTGTACGGGCAGATAGTTCGTTTCAAAATTTGCGCAGTACGATAAGCGTCGGAAAGTCACTACCACACTTCCAAGGTTAGAGATAAGCATACACGTATATGTATGCGTACGTCTCGGGAAAACTGATATATGTATTCTCCACTGGTCACTTCCCATAACAATATCCATAGCTATTTTTTTCGTAATAATGACATGGTAGGTCACTCACGTCTCGCTGTGTTCTTGATTGGCAAAACCGCATATAATTTTTTTTTTTTGTTTACATGTTTTAGGATCCAAGAATTCACGCTCACAAGTTTAACAGAACATTGACTCTCTACTACATGTCTGAGACTCTGAGGCGTTGTATTCTATTTCAGGTGACAGTTGTAGATTATGTTCCGAAAACTGATATTTTTTTTTTAAATACATGACGTTGTGTCGGTAAAGATATATTTTTGCTTAATGTGCACGATTAATAGTTCGGTACTTGGGCCAAGGTCGCCTTCAGCCTTATGTCATACGGGCCCATAAATATAGACTCTACCTTTGCGAATGAACCGGATGCGGTTTATAAGGGCGTGCACAAACCAAGAGCCCTATAACGTATGAAAACGTAGTACGTCTGACGTTAACATATCAATTGGAAATCGTGTTTACGTATTACCACAGGCCAGGAATGTCAAATGAGCACTTCCGAAGTTCCGGAATCCGAAGTTCCGAACGCACTTGTTTAAAATTATGTAAATGTTTTTTTATATACTTTTTAAAAACCCTATACAAAACCACTGTAAAAAAGTATATATTAGTATTTATATATTTTTTTTCAAAATACATCCCTGACCCCGAGCTGGCGAGCTCCGACTCTCCGAGCCCTGAGTCCCGAGTCCGACACTCTGACTGCTTGACCAATCAAAGGTCAGGTTTTTTAGAGTTCGTAATTCTAAGGACTGATCTTTAATCTGGGCCTAATCGGTTCAGTAGCGGACTACATAGCGGCCGAGATAGAGACATTTCTGCGCGAGACGTGTGCAGTGTCAGGATCAGCATCGAACTTAGCTTCTACCGCATGAGGCGTACACGCTAACCAAGTACCAGCACAATTACTGATGTTCTTCTTTCGCTAGAACATCTCAAATATGTCTTGCGCTTCGATTATGCTTTATTGGTAGTCTTTAGGTGGAATAGCGCCTATGTAGTGAAAAACTGGTCGGGACGCTAGATGCAGCTGTTTTAGCTATTTATTATTTAGACTTTTTTTTTTTCTTCAAATAGAGGGCTTCAGAGCGCCTCTCAAGTCTCAGGTCAACCCTTAAGCCCTCAACAAGCCAGCTCAACCATTGAATATAGAATGACCTAGAACGTCGATTGCACATTGGCAAAGAAGTATTGTAGCACTTTACAGGGTTTTTGAGTTTGCATACCAAACTGGCCACAGTGCCACACTGCCCACACAGATTCAGAGATTTTGAACTCTGATAACAGCCGCAGGCCAACAACCGCAGCTCCAGACCCCCAGTTCCAAGCCCCCAGCCCCAAGGTGACCCAGCTCGTGCAACGCGCAGCCTGAAGCCTCCACCAGATCCCTTCTTTCGCTCCTTAGGACCCTGATGACCCGGTCTGCAGGACTGCGCGTGGCATTGTAATTTGTAGCTGATTATGTGAATATGAATAAACATGTGGAAATAAGCATAGCATTGTTATTGATACCTCTCTGTATATATTTTTTTTTTCATGTTTGATGTTTATGATCCGACGTACCCACAGCCCACGCCTGGAATATTCAAAAATCACAAGCTGCACCACTCGTCAGAATATTTCACGGGGATTCCCAAGGCCACCGTGAACCCGACAAGCTCTAATAGTGAGAGAACAGTGAATACTAATAAATATTATCGTGTAATGTACATTCTATTCTGTAGAGAATGTTTTGTACGTCAAGATTCAAAACATCTAAACATTTTCTCTTTCTCTCAAGATTGATGCCAACTGAATATATACTTCAGCCTCGGCTTTATCCAGGTGTATATCTGTCATATATACCGTGTGGAAATACTAGCAAATAGGTAAACTTTTATTCTTCTGCCTTGAAGAATTGTAATCTACCAACAATTTTAAGCGAGCTACAAGGATTGCATCAATATTGGAGAAATAGTATCGATAGTAGTACAAAATCTGCCATCTTCGTCACTTTGCTTCTTATACGTTGTCTAGCATTTTGACACTAAGCTTTCACTGTACCTTCCTCTTCACCGCACATTCACATACTGGCCTCTCGATTTTTCGAAAATCGTTGTAGCAAACCTTCCAACGATGTAGTAATGTACACATTAGTTTATTTGCTAGTTTTCTCCAGGCCCCTCTCCTCCAACACGCGTTCCGCAATAGAATCGTGAAGCGTCCTCAACAGAGTCTTTTCGTAGATCGAGTCTAAAACTGCAGTGCACAGATTGTTTTCCAATTGATAAGGAATTTAAGTCAGCTTCATTGCAATTAGGCCTTGGCATATGCAGTGTATTGTATCCTTTATGTATGGTATCTAATAATAAAAACCCCACAGCACCCCCCCCCCCCCCCCCCCCCCCCAGGAAATAGGACTACAACAATGCTTGAACACTGATATAGAAGCCACAGGCTACAGAAAACATTGCTTATCGACACAAAAAAGTCACAACCCCAATTAACTATGGAATAGAAACTACAACGAAAAACATGACACTACAAGCGACGTACAAGCGTTAGCGTTTGCGATTCTTCCCGGCCTCGCTGGTGTGATGATATGGTGTTTAAGGTCAGATCTTTTGGCATCCGACATCGCCGTCAGTGCCCTGTCAAGCTCTCCGTTCACTACAGCTTCTATCTCCACTTGTGCACTCTCGCGCGCGTCTGGGCGGATGTCCCACTCACCCGATGGATCCTCGAGAAAGTACTTGTACCATAGCAAGAACCATTTGCTCCTGTGATACGGACAGATGTGTTACCATTTGCGTGAGTGATAATATAGTCAGGATACAGCAGCAACTGTTAGTTCACCAGGGTCAGAATGATGCCATGCATGTGTATGGGTGAGAATGAGCCGATTGTGATATGAGGGTGGGTTTAAATCAAAATAGGTCGGTAAATGAAAGAGTAGTCGGAGGGAATAGTGAAGACTCTGGGAGAATATAGAGAGGCATGCTATGTACACGGTGAGGTTCGCCTGCTAGTTTAAGATTTGGGCTGGGAATAGAGGCCTGATCGTGTAGCGATAGGCGCTCCTGAGTTACTAAGTGAGGGAAAGAGTAGAAAATGCCGCTGCAAGAGGTAATTGTATAATTACATACCTGGGTGATGCACGAGCTTCGACACAGGCGTGGATGTATGAAAGTATATGCGCCTTTACCTACAATCTGATGCACAAATCACTGTACTGTATGAAGCGACTGAGCACGCGCATACTTACACAGTATGAAGGCGGACCCAGGACAATAAAAATATTCCGACAGACTACACCTGCATACAACATAACCAATCTACTTTTATCGATAATTGTTTTTTCATATTCCAATATAACTACAGCAATACAAATGGAATACTTCCAGAAGTACACCCATTCATACACAAGCACACCTGT
>LUCW03001449.1:17500-45000 GCA_001586965.3 Sphaeroforma sirkka | reverse complement strand
CTCACAATTCTACAAATGGCTAGACACACCTCTCGCAGATTACCCCTCACCAACGTATCATCATCCAGATACAGAATACGTTCCTGTATAATGTCTGGTAAGAGGTCCGGCAACCAAAACCGTGCGAAGTTTAGGGGCGATCCCAGTTCTTTCCTCTTGCCACGCACGCGTACATTGCCCTCTACCAGCGATGCATCGAAGTGGATGATCTCCATCGCTAATTCGGTGGGGTAGTAGTGCAGCAGCCATGCCTTAATGTGCTCTACGTCCTCGGGAAGTAGGACGAGATGGAAGAAGCTGTATGCGGGTCAGGTATAGAAGAGTATAAGAACGCTGATATCTGAAGCAGCAGAGAGTACAATGCCTACATACTTGCGGGCATAGATGTGCTAAATCAATTCCACATCGATGTCAAGAAAAAGGCCGATAGCATGTACAGATGTAAGCAGATAGGGATTTAATGTGTCCGAAGGGCCGCATGCAGCACATCTGCAGTCTTAACACGAGGTTTCTTTTATAGCGACCGACGCGAGATGAATCACAAAAGTTCAGAGACACAACTGCCATATATATAGTACAGAACACCATGTGCAAGGCAAGCAATCGTGCGTTGAAAGCATTCAAGTACATTTATGTTTGAAAAACGAAGAAGGTAAAATTGTCTTTGAATCTAGTTTATAAACGTAAATGGAACAAATCAGAACTAAACGTAGATGTAATGAATCAGAATTAAACGTAGATGTAATGAATCGGAGTTAAACGTAGATGTAATGAATCAGAATTAAACGTAGATGTGATGAATCAGAATTAAACGTAGATATAATGATTCAGAACTAAACGTAGAGGTAATGAATCAGAATTTAACGTAGATGTAATGAATCAGCGTAGATGTAATGAATTAAAATTAAACGTAGATGTTATGAATCAGAATTATACGTAGATGTAATGAACCAGTATTGATCAGAATTGAATTAAACAAGTGGCACGTCAATGGGGTTGATTAGAAATGGAGTACACTAGAAGCATTCGAGCCACAAGTGATCGTAGTGTTTGTATCTGATGCTAGAAAAAATTGATACACACATACAATCCATCTGTTTATGTTCAGCTTGAGAGGACTATAGACGCTCAGAAATCGCAGAACAGGGGTGTGTCCAACGAAGCACAAGCCATGCGTTACAAAACGTCTGAGATGCTGCAAACGCATATGAACAGCAGCTGGTAAACATACGCCAGCCAGCTATATGCACTGTATAACCTCACGTACAACATGGAAACGCGTGTAGAATGTGGAAGAACAGGATGAAGCCTTTGAAGTAATCTCGCCGATGTACAATAACGAACAAATCGGTTTGTGCGGACCGCAAAACACGTCGACTCGTCCATGCCTATCCGAGAGACGAAGGATGATTTGATATTTTGAACAAACGAGAAGAAGAAGAAAAAATATAATGTAAAAGTATAAAGCGAAGCAGCAGACCCGTCAGACAATCCTCTAATCCAGCCGAAAATATAAGCGGAACAAACGATATACACTCATGCATGAGTGTACTACGCTTGTGCATTCTACTATTAAAGCAAACACGTTTCTGCATACCCTTGTGGTACACTTCGCCCTTTGAAAAAATACTGCCTGAACGTAATTGTTAATACTGACTGAAGGTAAATGTTAATACTGCCTGAAGGTAATTATTGATACTGCCTGAAGGTAATTGTTAATACTGCCTGAAGGTAATTGTTCTGAATCGTCAGTTCATGATATTAGACTGTATGTTTGAGAAACATCCGGCATTGTGTTTTGACTGAACCACACACCAGAGTTGTGAGCAACCGTATACACGTACAGAGTTGTGAGTAACTGTATACACGTACAGAGTTGTGAGCAACCGTATACACGTACAGAGTTGTGAGCAACATTATACAAGTACATACATGGGCCCGGGTGTGTGGAAGAGGGCAGATGTCACCACAGCAATCATCCCCCCCACGGTTCGCACATCTGAGCAGATCACTACGTGCACTACGTCCTCGTTCGCCATATCACTGATGCCTTCAAGTCCGTAACTCTCCCGTTGGAACGTAATCGGATCAATGTTAATATTCGACCAGTACTTTACTCCAGAATCATTATTGAGTGAGGCGTAGACGTCGCCAGTCTCATGCGCAGAAGAGACCTGCATGAAGTGAACAAGGCCCAGTTTAATCCCTCAGGACATGTATACATATTCACTCCAAGTTATAGTACAATTTACACAAAGAAAAATTCAAATATTTATATATATATATATATATATAAATATCTATATATATATATATATATATATATATATATATATATATATATATATATATATATATATATATACATATATATATATATATATATATATATATATATATATATATATATATATAATATATATATATTATATTATATATATTACATATATATATATATATTATATATATATATAATATATATATATTATTATACATAATATTAATATTATTATAACCAATATTATTATTAATATACATATTATTATTACATATTATTAATATGGTATATATTACATGTATATGCATGCATTGTTAACAATATATTATATTATTATTATTATATGTTTACATATTATAGATATTAAATGCATATTATATTATATTATTACATATGTCATGGTTGTAATTGGCATGTATGGCATTACTCACAAACATAAAATCAAAAAAACAATAATCAATCCAATAACATACAAACAATACATATATACACATTGTCACAGTACATACAAAACATAAAAATTGATATTATTAATAAATGTACACATTATTACATACATAATAATAATGATTACATAATATTGGCTATTAAGTTATTATTTGTTATTGCCAATATTAATAATATTATTATACATAATATTGCTATTATTATATTATGATAATGGTTATTATGTAATTATGCTATTATTAATATGCTATATTACTATGTTGCTGGCTGCATTACACATTACATACATATAATAATATTATTACTCATAAATATTTAACATATGTAATGCACACATTATGCATTGGCTATTATTATTGGCCATACATAACATGTGTAATAACAATACACTACACACACACAATCACAAACACAAACACAACAACATAACACCTTAACGATATACAATCAATATATATAATAACATTACATACATATTATGTTATTAATATTATTATTGGTTATTACATGCATATACATACATAATATATATGTATTATTATATGTTACACATATACATTATTATGTGCATGTATATATTATTATTGGTATATACATATACATATTATTATATATGTTATGTTGATTTACATAGCATTACATGTGGCATATTAATATTATTGCATACATACATATTATATATACATTATTATTACATATGTACATATTATAGCTATTAATATTATTACATACATACATATTATATTATTATTGATACATATAAGCATATATATTATATATATTGTATTATATACATATTATAATAATATTACATATATATATATTATTATATACATATAATTATATATATATGGTGAAGAGATCAATAACTCACGGTTACATGCATGCAACAAAAAACCCAATCCAAGATCCAAAAAGCAACTCACAACAAAAGAAAACCCCAAAGCATTATTACGTTGTAAACATACGTATGCAGGCATTGGCATATTACATGTAATAATATTATTATGTAAAGGTAGCATTATGATCATATTATATATTATTATTATGTTATTATTACATATTATTATTATTATACATATTACATATTATATATTATTATACATATTGCATACATATACGTGTGTACACATGCACATTGCATTGTATAATATTATTATTATGTATATGTTATTATAATATAATAATATATATTATTATGTATATTATATATATTATTATTATTATTACATATTATATTATTATATATATGTATACATACATATATTATTATACATATTACATATTATATACATATAACATATTACACACATATGTATTATGTATGTATGGATGATTATATATATATATTATATTATTATATATACATATTATTATTATTATACATACATTGGTTGGCTATTATTATTACATGCGTGCGCGCCTGATGCGCGCGTCCTCCGTGTGTCCGGTGCGCGTCCGGTGCGCATGATGCGCATTACCGCACGTACGCGTCCGGTGCGTCTTCAGATTGAATTATTATATTATTGATGTGTTTTGTATTATTGAGATATTATTATTATTATTATTATTATTATATATTATATATTAATATTATAATAATTATATATTATTACATATATACACAATACATGTAATATTACATATATATATTATTATATATTATTATTACATTGGTTATTATACATTATGCAAACATATACGCATATTATTATATACATACATACGTGCGAGTGAGAGATAGACATCAAATGCAAAAGTGAGCGCAAGTATTATTATGTACGTATCCCATTATTATTATTATTATTATTATTATTATTATTATTATTATTATTATTATTATATATATTATTATTATATTATATTACATACTGAAACGATGACATAAAAATTATAAAACATATCAACATCATTATTATTGTATTATTACATTAATATTATTACACATATGTACATATGCATGCATGTACCATACGTCCATATTATTATGGCTATTATATGATTATTACATATGCATTGCCTACATGTTATATATTATTATTATTATCCATAATAATATTATATATATTATATACAGATTATTACGCATTATTACGTGCCTATTATTATTATTATTGGTATAATTATACATATTATTACATATTATATATTATTACATATATTATTATGCATATTGATTGCCACATACGCATACGCGTGTGCGTTGATGATCCTGTTCCTGATTTCATGCATGATATTATCGCCCATATTATTATATATTATTATTATAAACATATTAAACACATAATATAACATGTTAATAATATTATATGTATTATTATTATTATTATTATTGCATTATATGGCTATTATTATTATTATTGTATATTGCTATTGCTGGCACATATGGTTGGCTGTACAAACGCGTGTGTACGTGCGTCTGGTGAGCGTACGTGCGTGCGTGCGTTCATATTGTTTTATATTATTATATTATTAATATATTATATATATTATTATTATTATTATATTATCATTATTATTGCCATATATGAATTATTATTATTATTATTATTATATTATTATTACGTATTACATATTATTGCATATTACATGGTACAATATTATTAACATAGATTATGATACATATACATTGGCTATATTATTATTATTATATTATACATATTACACATATTATTATGCATTGCATACGCATTATTATATAAACATATATTAAAATTACATTATTATTGGCATGTATACACATGCTACATACGTGCGTACGTGCGTGCGCGCAACGCACGCGCAAGTGTTTGTATTATTGTATTATTATTATTTATTATTATTGTATTATTAATTATTACATTGGTATTACATATATTATTATTATCTACATATTATTATCCATGATACACATATTATTATTATGTACATATTGACATTATTGATGACGCATTAATAATGCACATGTGCGCATGTATATTATTATTATATGCAATAACATTATTATTATTATTACACACATTGGCACGTGTAATACGCGCGCATGTATTACGCATACACATTATTATTATTATTATGTGCATTATTATATTACATTATTATTATTATTACGTATTATGCGTATGCGATGATATATGTATTATTATAATATATACATTTTATACACGCATTATTGTTGATGCGCGTGCAGGCGTGCAGTGCAATGGCATGTATATATATATACATTATTATTACATATATTATTGGTTATATATTATATATATATATACATATATATACATATGATGATGTGTGCGTGTGTGTGTGCATGTACGTATGTCCATAAATATATATATATATATATATATATATATATATATATATATATATATATATATATTGTGTGTGTGTGTGTGTGTTTGTGTAATCTGCGTCTGTGTGTGTGTGTGTATGCCTGTGTGAGTGTGAGTGAGATTCTAATCTATGATAGTGGCTCAATACAGTACCTGCGTGAACAGTTGAGAGATGTTCATAATGTGCGTTTCACAACCCCTTTTAATATTAGAGTCACAATTCAGAATTTACCCAGTTTGAATGCCAAACTTGTTGGTCGACAAATGAAGCGGACATGCTATGGTAAGTGACTTTTGATTAAAATACAGGTTACTTACCAAGCTTTGCGCATTGTATGTTACTTTTGCCACTAATGGTTCCTGTTGTGCTACATAGTAATATGTCACAATCAGAATAGAGCCCAGGACGGCCATTCGCAAGTTATTTGACAAGGCAAAGCGTACCATATTGAGCAAGGCATGCACCTTAAGATAATCAAATCTGGTCTCTCCTTTCAACGCATTATGTTATTGAAAGGAATGTTATTGAAAGGCATAAATCTACTGAGATAGATTTTGTAAGGACTCACTATTCAGGTGCTCACATAAAATATTATTTATACATATTTCATAATCAGTTTAATCACCGCTCAAGAAAGAACAAGAAGCCGAAATATGTGATTGGCCCTAAAACATAAATTTATATATTTTCGTAAGTGGGAACTACTGGGAAGTGTAGGTTGCACTAATTGTGGTGGCGTGTGTAGGTGGCTACATCCGTAGGTGGCTACACCCGTAGGTGGCTCTATTTATGGTGGTTTCAAGATTTCTCTAAAAAAACTGGTTCAAAAAACGGTTTGTTCTAAAAATACTTTTTCGGTAAATAATCGAATCCCCTACTCTCCTACAGGCTACTCTCTCTAGGTGAGTACACTCTACTCTCTATTAGAGTCTATTCTCTACTCTACTCTAGTTGTAGAGACTCTAGCAGAGACTAGAGGGTTTTGTCTCTCTCGCTATAGACTATAGAGAGTATAGAGACTCTGAGAGAGTCGGTGGGGCCGCTGGCCGCTGGCCGACGGTGGGCTGGTGGCTGGTGGGCTAGACTAGAGTGGCTGGTGCCATTCTCTATAATTTCTATTGAATCAGATTGGTTCTGTACATATTCACTATTTACATATAGAGTACAAATCCAACAAGAAATTAGCTTTTACTTTTTTGAATTGGCATGTTGTGAATATTCAATATTTATATAAATATGTACTAAAGAGTAAAATAGATGATTGTGTTCATGTGTTGTGATTTCACTGTTTCAAATTTGTGAATACGATGTTCTATACTCTCTGTTTGTTTAACAAAAGATAGATTGAAAACAAAAACGAACCGCTAAATATTAATTTATTTTTTAAAAATAGGAGCATTTTCAGCTATTTATTTTATACTTATTTATTTTCAAAATAATGCATTTCTGTACAAGATCACAAGGCACAAGCCTAAAGGCCGTACGATGTATATATTTTGAAAAAAAACGTAGTGTCGTACCGAATGTAGTCTACACAAATAAATAAAAATAAATACATACATACTGAAGGAGCGCGTCTCATAAGCTTTTTAATATGCGTTTTTGCATTTATAAAGTTTGATTTTTTTGGTCGACATGTGTGTAAAAATATTTCAAAGGTCTCCCAGAGCCCCAGTCCCAGGCCTATTTTTAAATTTACACAGTGTCTTGTTTTTGTTAGGAGGCTAAAAATGGTCTCATTGTCGGCACCGTTTGTTTTCTTTCTTTCTGTTTTTCTAAAAAGAAAACAAAAACAAAAACTTTATTTCATAGCCTTCTGAAGTTCTGCATAGCCTACTAAAGTAATAAAACATTCTAAAATTAGAAATATGTTGCGTAAACAGCCTGAGCCTCTGAGGCCCTGAGCCAGGCATCCTATCTAGAGGGGTACCTGAGACAGATTTTTTTGGGTTTAAAGCTTTGTAACAACTGATCCGATATTTTGGTTGTTGAATTAGGAATATACTGGCTCAAAATTCGTTTCGCTGACTATAATACATACCAAATATGTGCACGTTAGACCCAAAAAAAAATCAGTGACGTCATCAAATTCGAAAGGGGGGCTGGCTTGTTTTTTTTTCAGAAGCTATTTTAACTTCACGTGTGGAAAAGAATGCGTTAGCGGTTTTAACAGGGAGCATTTAAACTTTATTCTGGATGTATATACAGCAATAACGTTTACTACTCGTGGGCCCTGACTCCTGACTGCTAAGCACATTACGTTAGGAGGGTACGAAATAGAAGTTAAATGTGATCAGATGGGCCTACCTAAGTTCATTTTGTAGGACTGAATTGTGAATTTAAAACGGTACATACTTTACATGTTTAAACCCAAAAGGTACACCTGTTAGCATACAGAGGACTTCGTGGAATAAATGTTACGTAAATGTATATTTGTTCGATTTATAAGAGTTTTAACGGAAAACGGTTTGAAAAGTTAGCCGACTTGCTCCTGAGTCCTGAGTGACCCTGAGACTCTGAGTCCCTGACTCCATGTGTTCACTCAACGTTCGTTGGGCCAGGGGCCCAAGGTCCTACAGCAGGGCCACAGGGTACAGGTCAAAGGACACAGGCCACAGGGGCCAGGGCAGTGAGACGCACAGTTGCCTAATATTTTGTGTAAAAATAAAAAAGGGGGCAGAGGTGCAAGACTCCAGGTGCAACCAGTTGTGTGTGAGATTTCATTTGAGACTTCAAGGAGACATTGATGATGTCATGAAAACCGCCTGAAGTCGAACCGTCGAGGACTGAACTTTAAAGTCTATCTCGGACTTCTATTGAATAAAAGGGATAACTGTTTACTTTTATTTATATGTACATAACTGTTTTTTGAAAAGAAATAGAAAAACCCTAATAGGGGTCCGTCCTCACTCCTCAGGACTCTCAGGACTCAGGCTCACCCCTGTGGGCTGTGACCCTGGCCCCTGAGGCCTTAGGGCTCAGGCCTGGGCCCTGGGGCTGACTCCTGAATCCTGGGTCCTGGCTGTAGCTACTGTTTATGTAAAATAAATGCAAATAAATATAGTCAAATGAGCTTTTTTTATAATAATAGTATATTGACTCCATCATATAAGTTAGCTAAAAACTTCGCGAGTTTTATGTCATCTACTGTACTTTTATATAATACATGTTATATCTACTATCTCACGCGTTCCGTGATTCTTCAGTATACACATACACGCAGTTCAGACAAGATCCCAGAGGCTTTGAGAGCCGTCATACTACATGATGGGTTATCTTATCTCTTGTGTGCATGCTTGACCACCGCCGTGGTTACCCACTTTTGTACACAATTCATTTTTTGTAGCTATACGACCATTCTTTTCATTTGTGCTGGGGGCACAAGTTGTTTCGCGCAGTCATCTCTGTGAGTGGAGGGTATGACCAATAAAGCACACCAGAACACAAAAAATCATAATATATTCGCCTACGCAGGGAATGGCAGCAGTACACACGCAGGCCTTCAGCCTTCACGCTTCATGAGTCCCCGATTAGCGCGCGCGAAGCGCAATATGGAGGCTAATCTCTCCATATTTAAGGAGGTATGTTTTACAGGCTTTTCCCGTTATTATTTCTGCCACAGAGTGCAGACCATACGTCGAAGTATGGCATCCGCATCAGACCGCTCGTGAGCTCTCTTGCGTAGAATGTCTGTATGTATATGGGCGTGTTGCATGTGTAATTAAAATCGCAATAATTACATTTTTTTAATGTGCTGCATCATATGTATCTATATACATAAAAGAAACACGAATACCTTTTTACAGCTGTTTATGAATCATATGTTTTGCAGTATATATATATATATATATATATATATATATATATATGTATATATATATATATATATATATATATATATATATATATATATATATATATATATATATATATTATCTTATTATTTCTGTTTATATATATATATATTATGTAATGTATGTATATATATATAATATCACACATGCATATGTATTGCATACATATATATATATATATGTATATAATATTATGTATATATATATTATATATATATATCTCCATATAATATCATTGTATTTATATGTAATATATACATATATAATATTATATGTGCATATATATTATTACATATATATATATGCATGTGTATACATAAACGCATTATTATTATATATTATTATTATTAATATTATATTATGTAATACATATATATGTACGCATGTACAATGCATGTACGTGTATTATATGCAAATAATAATATAAACATATGGGTATATTATTATATATAAGATTACGATAACATTAATAAAATATATACATATTAATATTATTATTATTATTAATATTATTATATTATATATATATACGTATATGCATTACTGTAATATACATATGCATATATATATATTCATATATATTTGCTGCATGCATGCATGCATGCATCATACATGCATGTATGTATAATGCATGTTACATATATGGTTGTGACATGACATTTGTGTAACATGCATATGTTGATGTATACGTGCACGTGTTGCATATGTATGCATGCATGCATGTATGTATAGTTATATTATTATATTATGGTATTATTTTGTGTAAACATATTTTAGTATTCTTTACATATATGTATATATTATTATTATATTATTATATATATATATATATATTATATATATATTATATTTTAAATGTATATATACATATGATGACATTATTATATATATATATATATATATTTTATATTATTTATATATATATTTATATTATTTTATATATTGTTTGTATATGTATATATATATATATTCATATAAAATGTATATATATATATATATATTATATTGCTATTTTATATTATATTTGTATATATATGCATATATATGTATATATATATATATATATTTGTACTTAAATCTATATAAATATGAACTGAAATGGATGCACGAATATGCATATATTTGTATTAATTGTAACATATGTTCCGCATATACAATCGATTTGGATTTTATATTGTTCACTGAATTTCAAGCTTTATCATATAATTGTTCATATATATATATCATATATATATCTGTTTATGTATATGGCATATATATATATATGTGTGTGTGTGTGTGTGCATGCGTGTCTGTGTGTGTTTGTGTGTTTTATATATGCATGCACAAATTATATATATATATATAAATATATGTATATATATATATATATATATATATATATATATATATCTGTCCAACTATAAATTTAATAGATGCGTATAAATATATACATATATGTATATATTTATTCATGTAAATATGCATATATATATATATATGTATATATATGTATATATATATGTATATATATATATATATATATATATATATATTTATATATATATATATATATTATATATATATATATATTTGTATATATATATAATTATATATATATATACATATATATATATATATATCATCTGTGTCGTTTTTCAACCCGAATTTGCGTAATGTGATACTGACCACAGTTACAGAGGAACGATTCAATATACAACAGTACACATCGTAATAGCTCTATTCGCTTGCACAGATGCTGACTCCTGCCAATGCCAATACAAATAAGAATGATGTTCCTTCAAGCCCGCGATCGGGCGCGAATTTGCAGCAGCACATGGTGCCGTTGCTGCGCCATACGACACTCTACATGAGTGATCTGGCTGCGACCCTGAGGAATGATCGCATGTTGCTAGAACAGTTCAGACTGCAATTGGAGAGCGAATTCGCTGATGAGAATTTGGAGTTCTTCGAGGTACGCGGCTCCTATCGAAATTCCTATCTGTATACGGTTATGTATTCTTTTGTGCGTGTTATCTGGTACTCGATTTTCGTTTGCCGGCTCTTCTGCGCGGACACTCGGACTGCTCGATTTCAGTGTTAAGTTAGTGTATTAGGCAGTCGAAGCCCGCTCTGCCTATTAGGTGGCAAATATTCAGTTGGTACTGCTGCTAGTAGTTCACCGCGCACCTGCCGCAACTGAAAACAATACCAAGTGTTCACTCTTGCTACCGTTTTCCTACTTCTTCGAGGTCGGGTGTACAAAACTCCATCACATACATTGCCTTAGTTGCTGACTGCACAATCTTTTAACGTTGCAGTAGGCGTACTCACTTCCCTGTCTCTTTTCTGTCTACACGCGTGCATTTGCACCCTTGTTTGTCCAGTTGGCTTCGAAGTATGAAGAGGCGCCGTCAATAGAGTTGGCGAATGCCATCATCGATACGTACATCGCACCGAACTCAGTTCGCCAGGTATCGTTTTTAGAGATACATGCGAATGCACACGCCGTCTTTCACGGACATTTTGATATTTTATTTCCAGAAACATGTTTACTGATTGCGCATAGCATAGCGAATTTGATTCGTATCCGTCCCTATTTCTAACTGTTTTTATTGAAACGTATGAATCTTTCTGATAACGGCTATTTGTTCAAACAATCAGGCGAGCGTTTTACTTGGATCTTATTTGATGTCTATGTGTTTGATCTGATGATGAGTTACGTTGAGCACACTTCAGCGATTCGGCGAATTATCACTTGAAGCTTGTCGAATAAATCGGGAACCCATTTGTACGTTGTATGGACTCTATTCCAACTATCCTGACGATGTGTGCAGACTACTTGACACCTGGTCTATACTGATTTTTATCATGTCACTGAACCTATATCCATCAAAAACTCCCGGTGTATATGGCAGCGTACTACTCTCTATCTCGTTTATTGTGTATAGTACCCCTTTTGTTCTCGGAGTATTAATTATCCGCTTGGTTTTAACACGCCAGGTGAGTCAACCATCCGAATGCAAAAGTGGCATTGAGAAGGGCGCCAAAGTCATGAACGAAACTCGTAAGTTCATTCAACATACAGGATTTATTCGTGCTATTGTTTATTTTCGGTAGGGTATTTTGCCCACATCCTTTTACGGTATAGAAAGGTGACCTCAGATCGTTGCCGCGCTGATTCCTTCTTTTCGGCCATAAATGGCGAGTATTTGGCTTAATTTATTATTATAAACTAACAAACCTTTACCAATTGTAATTCATACTATATATATTTTTCTCTTTCCTCTGCAATTCAAAGCTGTCATCTGTATGACACGACCGCGTTTTGCTTTGAAACTTATACAAGAGACCCTTAGGGTACGAACATGTAAGGAAGCTGTATGTCAGCGTTTCCTAATAATAGGAGACAACAAATTTGGTGTGAATTTATGTTGTTGTACCTAACTGTAGGTCCAGTCAATGCTGACGCGTTTTTGAATATTTTATTCCTTGACAGGAATCGCAAATCCGAATATATTTGACGATGCATTGGCCTGGTGCATGACAATGATGCTTGAGGCTTGGCCTCGGTTCCTGAAGAGTGGATACTACCAAGATTACTTGGCGGACTTGGCCGATGGTATTTGAGAGCCTGTGTTGTGTACTTTTGTACGTGTTTTTCGATTTTTGATACAAAGAGTTTTTAGCTGTACATATGTCACTTACCGTATTTTTATTTTTAAGACGAGGAAAATTGAAGATAACTGTACGTGGAGCTTCGTTTTCACAGACAGTCAAATGTTCGATAAAGCTTTAGCGTTCTTTACGCATTTTGATTCTTCACGTGGATGTGTTCAATGCTAAGACATCTGTATATGATTATCCACCCGAATAGACAATCCAGAATTGTTGAGTCAACTGGATCAACCCTCCGACGATCTATCACCGGAAAGAAAACTACAATGGCTATTAAAGAATCCGAGGTACCGCATAGCTGCTTTGTGTTTTGCATGTTACGTTCTGCACTAATTAGTGATGTCTTGTAATTCATACTACCAATTTGTTAGCTCAAAGCGAGTGATGTATGTAGTTGTAACACTTTGATTGAAACGTCGTGGGAGACTTGACCTCTCGATTTAGATTTACATTGCTGATTTCGATATTGTGGGTGTACCTGCCATCTTTGGTAGAAAACTGCAATGTTTTATCATTGATGCTGGTTATCTTATCATTGATTGGTCTAATTCTCAAAAACTTGCACTTTTGACATTCAACCACAACAGTAATGCCATTGCACGGCAATTTGAAACGTATCTAAAGAAGATTTATGCATCTGAATGCTATGATTTTTGGAAAGATCTAGATGCGTTGATGGCGGAACCAGCGGGCGAGAACAAGGTTAAACATGCCGAAAAATTGGTGGAGCTCTACAACGTGTAAGTTAAATTTGTATCGTGCTTGTTTTATTCACGAATGTATCAATTGCGATATTGGCACCTAGTCATATATAACCTTAATTCATATATATATATTTATATATATTTATTTATATATATATATATATATATATATGTGTGTGTGTGTGTGTGTGTGTGTGTGTATGTGTTTATGTATGTATATATATATATACGTAAATATGTATATATGTATATATATGTTGTATCATAATACATATTTTGATATATATATATATATATATATATATATATATATATATGCATGTTTGTATTCAATCAAGTATACATGTATCTGTGTATGTACGTATTTTTGTATTGTGTGTCATCAATTGAATGGTCGTACTATGGCTCTCGGCAATTTTTATCTTGTTCAATATTCGATTTGCTTTGGATCTAAAGCCTTCGTGCCTCCCTGTATTGTATAGTGATGGAGCGCCTCGGGAAGTCAACCTCTCGGAGAAGGAACGGGAATTGTTGTACAAGGACATTGAAAGTGGGAGAATAGGCCAAGGATTTTCGATTGTGCAGAGCAAAATGTTTGTTCTGCTCCTCACAAACCTGTTCCCGATCTTCGAGATGGTAAGTGGCGGTTCTGATATAAAAAAATCAATAAGTGGTCAATACTTCCGCCTTAAAGATTTTTTTATACGTAGGTGAGATTTTGACAACACACCGGTATTTATAAGAAATATTTGGTGTGGAATAACGTTTTTGTATTGCACTGGGGGTGCTCTATGCACATACAGCCTGCAGGCTGACTGATTATGCAGAGTACTCACTCCGTGCCTATTCACTATTATACGGTAGGAGTACGAGCCGTTCAAAGCAAGCCCTAAGGATGGGGGGGGGGGTGATAGAGAGAGTGATATAAACCTAGCCTCTAACAATCACAAAAAGGACAAAATTTGGAAGGATAAAAGTAAAGACAAATCTCACCATAATAAGAAAGAGAAGGGCAAGACGCCACTACACCTCAACATCCATGGGAGTCACAATGCCAACAACGGTAAATTCTGGAGTTCGCGGTCACCCATACTCAGACAGAAAAGCCTCACACCAAGGTCTCGAGAAACGTCGCCTGTAGGGGAGAATGAATTTGACATGCTGAATTTCTTGAACATGGCGCCACGCTCTCATAATGATCCGAACATCTCCAAAGCGAAATCGCCGGGGCAGCATGATTTGGATCTGATTAACCGTATGTGAATCTGTAACTTTTGAATATGGCGAAATAGGCTGTGTTTTGGGCTGTGAATAATCGACGCATATCATACTCTTCACGTGAAACGCGAAACAATGCACAATAGGTGCCGGGCAAAGTTTTGGTCGCCCTCGCATAAGGGTTTAGGGTTTCCTTGTGTTGTATATTCAATTTTTTTTTTTTTTTGTTTTTTGTCCAAAGGATTATAATTTTGTCAAAACATGAACCACACCTCGAAATCTATGTCAGCTATAGGCGATAAAATCTACGAATGGGCCTCCTCAGTAATGTTTGGGTGAATGTCACGCTACCGACCATGATCACCAATCCCACTGAATAACACACTCACAATCCAAATTCAACAATGCCAGTAAGAACTATCGCTGCCCAATCCATGCACACACTGGAAATTTCTCCACCACTATTCCGCTTAATCTATTCCTATATCTGTCCAAACAGATAATAAACTTCTCGCCCAGTTTGAGCAGCAAGAGCATCAGCTGAGTTACGCAGCCGCCGTGACGAGGCAATGCGCACCGAAGAGGCCGAGAGAGAGTTGTAAATCCGACAACCCAATACTTCATAACACGATGAGTGACAATTTTACAAGGCTCTCGTCTGCCCCTGGGGTGATAGGCACTGCAGAGGGAAATGAACACAGTCTTCGCCCCAATACCAGCCAGACGAGCAATGCCGACGGAGGCGAATCGTCTTCAGTGTGGACCTACACCGACCCTAAGAGGAGGGAGCTGACGTATGAAGTCACACCTCAGAGTGAACGTGCGGATAAAAGCGATGAATTTGGGGTGGATGCGTATAGCAACTTATTCCGCGATATGGGCATTATGGTTGATGTGAATACTGTAGTGTATTCGCAGAAAGCCAGGGGGGCGGAGGACATCTCGAAGACAGTTGAGGATGTGGACTCGAAGAGTACGAGGAAAATTTTGAGGTGTGTGAATATAGATACATGTGTGTGTTTGCGTGGTGCGTGTTGGTAGACACTTCTGGTGGTATGTATTGTTTGTATATTATCTGGTGGTATGTATTCGAGGGTGTGTTGTTTTTTTTTGGTATGCTCGTTTCTGTGCTCATGAAGAAGCGGCTTCGAATGTTAATATGCGGAACTTGTCGGATATTAAGCCTTCGCGTACAAGAGCATTGGGGATGCGAAGATCACGTCGTAGAAGATCAAAGTATATGTTTTGTACGAGTTTTGTATTTGAGGTGGAGTCTGCTTGTGTGTTGTTGTTTTTCACGAATCAAAGATACAAAGAGTGAGGGGCGCAATCAATTTGCAACGGTGCTATCAGCCAATTGGTGATCATTCATAGCCTTACTGCGCCTAGACGAAATGATATATTAGATACTGAAGAAATTATACACAAGAGTTGATTCTGCCTTATAATCGCGAGGTTCTCGTTGCACACTTACAAACAAGTCTCTGCTTCGTAGGATCTATGCCATGAATGTGATGATGTGCTTCTAGGATATATGCCATGAGTGTGATCATTTCAGGTGAAAGGTGCATTTGTGGTCATGGCTCAACGGAAGGCAGGATGATATCTGCACTCTGAGCTTTTTATTTTGAGACTCAAGCTCATGGATTTAAGCCATTATTTCTTTAAAAAAAAAGTCTTGGAGGTGGCCAGCCATTGGAACTCAGGGCAACAAAATCTGATATAAACCGGGTCATGAAAGGAAGCAGCTATCATCACTCTCATGACTTAGCGGATGCAAATGTACTGGGTAAGTAGAGTGTTGGATGAGCTTAACACCATGTGAATTCTAAAATGCCCAGAAAACAGCCAGCAAGTGAAAGCGCTGAGGGCGTTCAGTCGGTATTTCCGCAGATGTAGGGCCAAAGTCGCGTACGCACCTGAATGATTTGTATGCACAAATGACTCAGAAAGTCACTGCTGCCGATGAGACGGAAGGGGAGAATACCACCTAATGTGCCTGATTCCAAAAGTTGCACTTGCGAGGGATATGTATAACACGCTTATTATCAAGGATGGTTCCTAATGATGGTTTGGTAGTGCCTCTTGAGTATGTGTGCAAATTGCTACACTGTAAGCGTACGTGTTGCTGGCTGCATCTTTTGAATCGCAAACAGTAAGAGTTCTACAAATCGTATTCACGCAGTACACTTACCTTCACACGCACGACCTATCATGACCAGTGGACCGGCATCTTTCAGCATTAGAAGACGAATGCTTTGGCGAGAGGTCGCGGATTCGAATGCATTCGCTTGGCGCAAGGGATAAGAATGGGAAAATAATCAGTTCCGACCAAGTTGGCCGAAAAACACCTTCAAGAAAGAATTCGCAGCCTCGGACTCTAGCCGATGCATCAGAAACGGTATGACAAATATATTTGAGAAAGGAGTATGAAGCAAACAAATTTTCGCTTTGTAGCCTTAAATTCTCGGTCGAGGTTACTGAGGGTGAATTAGCGTATCCACATGTTTCTGTTGATGGTAACTGTGAGTATATTCATGTATGAAAAAAAAATGGATGTCATCAAAGATAACAAAATAGTCTTCTACAATCGCGAATATCTTGCCAAAAGAAGAATCAAATTTTGTCCTGCAAATATGTTGGTGGTACGCCTCAATCCAATAACCATATAATTAAACTACGGGCATGTAGAGAGATGTGCCTGTATATAGCTACCCATTACTTTGCAGGTATATGGATAAATAAATATCTATATATATATATATATATATATGTATATATATATATATATATATATATATATATATATATATATATATATATATATATATATATATATATATATATATATATATATATATATATATATATATATATATATATATATATATATATATATATATATATATATATATATATATATATATATATATATATATATATATATGCATACGCATATATGCAATAATGTATGTATGTTGCATTGTGTGTGTGACATGTGTGTATGTGTATGTTTGTATAATATATATGTGTATATTGTTCCATTCCATGTATGTATGTATGTATGTATGTATATGTACATGTATATATATATATATATATATATATATATATATATATATATATATATATATAATATGTATATATATATATATGTATGTATGTATGTATGTATGTATGTATATGTATATTTATTATATTTTTATGTTTATTCTATTATTATGTTTACATATATACGAGTGAATTTATCTGTATATCTCATTCTATGTAGGAAGCCAGCC
This sequence comes from Sphaeroforma sirkka, assembly GCA_001586965.3. NCBI lineage: Eukaryota > Ichthyosporea > Ichthyophonida > Sphaeroforma > Sphaeroforma sirkka. The sequence continues at coordinate 26,249 of LUCW03001449.1, read as the reverse complement.
CGTCCAGTACTTGGGTCACTGATAAATGTACTGTTTGCTGGAATAAACTTACATTATGTTATTGTCTCGCTAAGATTTGAATATTCATTTCTGACTTGCTATCGCAGGCAATTGCTAGGCGATTGCACCTGCGGAGAAGCTCCTTGGCACAACTTGCACAGCGTATGATGCAAACATCCCCTCGTGCATCATCACCATCTAAATCTGATCTTGAAAAGGCGACATCTATGGATAGTCCAGCCAACTGTGTCATATCATCTCGAAGTGTATTAGATGAAACGCCCACTCGAATCATTAACGACCGCGGGAAGTTAGTGGATACGCCTTGCAACAGTCCGTTTTCTCCGCTTCCCAGTCCTGGCAGTGCACCTGTAGTCGTGGGGCCGGTGTTCAGTTATGCTGAACTAGATGATGGCAGCGATAGCGGTGGTGGTCTACGGACGGAAGCTCAAGGGCGAGCGGGAGATCAGGCTACCGATTCTCCGCATAGGGTCCAAGGCGGGACACGAAACAGAATGAATCGACGCAGCAGTTGCAGTGTGATTAAGCCGTCTAGATTCAGCATGGAGAACCGAGAACGTGTGTCTGGCGTTGATGTTCTGCAGGACCTGTTACACCGAGCGGCGAATGATACGGACATGGAGCTTAGTGCCACTAGCACACTGGACGGTCTCACCAGGACATCCGTGCGTAGGCACACATCACAGACCAATACATCGTCACCTGGGATTGAGCGCAATCAAACAGGGGCGAACCTGACGACCTCGCGACTGAGATCAAATTCCCTAACAAAGCTAATCTTGAGCGCAAATACGCTGTTCTCACCGTCAGAAACGACTCGCCAAGTACGTTCGCAACACCAACCACATGAACAACATCAACATATCAAGCATTGTCAACAACAATTGCAGCAACTACGAGATCAACAGCCACATCAAAAGGCTGGAGGCACCCCTGGCAGGCGTGTGTTCACAGGCGACTTTGATGTTGACACCCGTTCTCCAATCCAGACCAGAAGCATGGGCTCCATTTCCAATACGCCATTAAGCCGTGGAGCGGGTCGTGCAAGTAGACTAGAAGGTAAATCGACCGAGACACCCTACAATCCAAACTCGGCGCCTGAAGTAGATGGGTCGTTTATTTACCCTTCGTCGCGTGATCGACTCATATTGGTGACAGTTGGTGAGGGCATTGTGGGCCATCAATCTAATCCAGAACGTCAGGACAGGATGCGATCTGGGGGAGAAGGAGCGGTCACTATTCAGAGGAGTTCATCTCTGTCATCAATACAAAATAAGAATCTGAGCAGGGATGCAACCTCAAGGACAAACTACAATCCAAAGCACAGTCACCAATGTGATGCTGACAAGCCGAAGCTTCGGATTGGAAACTATCAGATCAGGACGAGTCCTGTAGCCAAGGAGAGATATAACGCCCGAAGTGGCCCGAATATGCTCCTGACAGATGTTGTCCCCAAACGAGAACCCGTAGTGGACTCTGGGTGTACTGTATACGGTAGTACTACGCCTGGCCAACTCATTGACGAGGAGACCAGTGTGGCTGGTGTGAGCGATGCCAATAGAGTTGTGCATGCTACGGAGATGTCGGGCTCGGATGGGAATAGCGAGGGTCAACCCATTATTGACGAGGGAGCTGATACGGTTGGAGTGCTTACAACCCATTTGGAATGGAAAAAGCAGTTAGCAAGCGGTGCAGGATCTATACAGCGCCCGAGTGAGTATATGAAGCTTACGACTACCGATGAACATGAACGGGCACCGACCGAGGGGATGACCGCAGTGTTGTCGGACAGTGCGGATAGTCAGCTATCCGAAGGCACTGTTGAGCTGGGACGCGAGGCATTCGACCCTTCATCGATGGATGACCCGACACAGTTGTGGCCGGGTGGGAGAAGCTTGGCCCATTTGAAACCAGACAGTGAGGAATCCGAACAGTCAGAAGGGGATGAGCCGAATTCTGTGTACAGCGCGATGGCGCATGCGATAGGCGCCCCTCAAGACTTGCAACTCTTTAGAAATGGGGAACTTTCACCTCGAATCGTCGCAAATTGGGTCGTCCCCGCTTTAGATAGCCTTACTATCACGTCCACACAACAAACCACAAGCGTACTAAGTGATAACCCACGGAGAGGCTCGCCCCCACACCAAGTGGAGGATGGTCTCGGATGCGCGAGGAAGGTTTCATCTACGGGTGATTCCGAGTTAAACGACAAGCCTTCGAGGGCGCTTTCGATACCGTGTATTGAGCTGACCGATGACGAAGGCATTATATCTCTGGGTGTATCGACCGAGGATTTCGGACTAAGCGGAATGCTCAGCGACATATCGTCGCAGATTAATGCACATGCCCCTGAACCCGATACAAACTCGGTCAGCACTAAGCCGCTAAATGCGAAGTTCGCTCTGTCCCAGTCACTTTCAGACAGTTTTGTTGGTCTTTCCACACGCACGACAACCGATCAAGTCATGGACCGAGACGCAAATGATGATCGCCTTTCACTCGATGAGGAAATTCTGTCGTCGGAAGAAAACGATGGTAGTGTGTTACAAAGCGGCAGGAATGAATTCGCAGAAGACTCCACAAATGAAACAGTTAGCCCGTTTTCTACGCACCGATTCTTGGAGAAGAGTGCGCAGATGTCAGGTTCGGAAAAGCTAGACCTCTTTATCCGGATGCACCCCGAGACTCAAGCCGTAGACCCCTCTTCGTCAAAGTCATTGTGCCTTGATAAGCCCAGACCGAGACGAGCGATGAGTGGCAAGATCATAAATTTGCACTACAAGAACAAGAAGAAACTCAAGGAAATGGATCTGGAAAAGTTCAAGGGGTCACACAGTCATGAAGTGGAACACAGGTCTGATGTGAGACACAGCCATGACGTGAGATCTGACAACAGGTGTCGGACGCTCGCAACGACTGTATCAGAATCAAAACTCCATTGTAAAAACAAGGACAAATATAAAAGCACTTTCAGAGCTGCTAAAGCCAGGAAATTACCAGATAAGACGTACCATGAGAAAGGAACCAGCCCCACTCTGCTGAGGATGCTGACTCATCGGTATGACAAGAAAAGACGGAAGAGTGACCTCATTGTAAGTGCAAGGACATCTCCGAATGGAAGTGGGGAACTTCAAGAATCGTCGAGAAAAATTAGTGAACCCTACAGTAATAATGACCTGGCGAGAGTGAACAGGACCCCGTTACGTACCGATAGTGTGGATATTTTACTTGGAGATGCCCTAACATGCCAATTTCAGGAAGAGGAAGAGCTCGATAAGTAAAAGAACAAGTGTAAACCTTGTTATAAAGAATTACGCTTTTTAGTTGGATTGTTGCACATTTGGGTTATAAATTATAACACAGCATACAATTAATTTTGTTTAAATTTTCAAAAATTGTTTCTGACAATATGATTCTGATCAGCCAGCAACTCTCGGAGGAGGGAGGCGCGGGGGGGAGAGGTGTCTCAAGCAAACATAGGTTGACCCAAAACACTTACAATTTCTTTTGCCCCCTTCGCCCCCAACTTCTGAGTTGGCTTGAAAGAAAAATTATATTGTTGTATGGATACTATTACATTGTTTCGGTCATACAACCGAGGTATTACTTTTTAACAGTTACACAGCCACTCCCAGTCTAAAGTGTGCAGATCTACATGCTACAAGCAAAAGTACTTAAAACAAGATGAGGCATCTTGGATCGCATACGATTCGAATTGACGGTTCATCGAGAGCGCGAACTGCGGGGCAATATATTTTGAGCCAATACCACGGCAAACACAAACTTGTACAATGCCGTGCAACTTAAAAAAGATTGAGGCATGACCACAACGAAAAAGAAAAGAAAAATGAATTTGGATAAGCACTTTCATGCGGATTGAAGTCCGATAACTGCAACCTCGGCCAATCAATTTGGAAAGGGATCTCGAAAACTATAATTCGGAGTGTTGATGCGTTGCAGGCCACCGCCAAAATCTACTACATACAAGGAAACTACTATGTTCAACAATCTGTACTTTTTTATCTAGGCTAACAGAAGAGGTAGACTACTAAATTATAATTCGATGTACACAACAGTACAATACGTTGGCACCAGGCGAAGCGATTGTGTACTCTCTTATGGAGGTATTAGGCCTTATTATAAACTAAGGCGATGTATGCTCGACGGTCTATTTAGCAGGAACCTGGGACGTCCGCCGTACGTTTTTGCACATACTAGCGAGGAACTCCCCACTACAGGCGGATTCAGAGACATGTTAATACAAGGTACCAATACAGTGCGTGATGCAAGCCATCGAAATGGTTACCAGCGAAGATTCCAGTGCTGTAATCATTGCTATGTACAGTGTTGATGTTCTCTCACATCAAAATCACACTGAGTACCTATCTGCAGCTGCCCGATATCTCGCTCCTCGCCTGCCTGCATCTACGACCAGGGAAGAAAATCGGTTTATGCGAAAAAGGCAGGTGCTGCCTGAATAGCCAATCAGGAATCTCATCCTTGTCTCTGTGCACTGGCAGACTCAATACTCTTCAACTTTTGTTACAACCCGTGCGGTAGGTTTTTCCTTTCCTTGGTAGATCAATGTTAGGTAGAGAATCGAGCACTGGCCTAGCACGCTCGTGCATCCCATCCATAAGCGGCTTGGCCCTTTCTCGCGCCTTCTCCATGGCCTCCCTCACCCTTGCAGGTGGCTCAGGCATTTCTGGCATATCGGGCATTTGCTCGTAATATTCGTTAATACGTGCCGAGTAAGGCTGTAGCCTTTCCATTTGAGCGTCATACGCATCCTCCACACTGTCTGTGAAGCGACCCAACCCTAAAATACAATTCCCACGATAGATTGAGATTTCATGCAAGCAGCGGACGAGGTGCGATATGTATCTAAACTGGGTGTAGAAAACGCCTTCTCTGGTACTATCCTATCTGTACACATAGATACCGAAGTTATACAGTTTAAAGCTATTGAAAGATATAATTAACTTAAATTTATGCACACACCACCTCTCTTTAGGTCTCAACCTTGTCTATGACTACAATTGAAAATGCATGGATACACATGTATACACATGTATGTTCGTACAGCAGACATGTGTGTGGGTGCACTACTTGCCATATACTAATCCTAGTTTACTATCTACAATTTTTCATAACAGCACCATATCGTATATCTGCGAGTGTGTATGTCCACCGATATACACATAATTCATAATGTTGAACGTAACAATATTCTTATTGATGTGCAAATATGAATTCCTAAGTTTACCACTATACCAGTTGTATCTGTGCGGTGATAAACGACTTTACATCCGAGTGAATGCAGGTGTAGATGTATATTGAGCATTCATATTCATGCTGTATGTAGCGAATATTCATATATAACAAGTGCACACAACAACAGCTGGTACGAGCTTGCTATCAATTTTATGTGATAAATACCCGCAAGAGTTATTGATATGGACCATGTTTGCATGCGATGACATACCCTCGTCAAACTCCTCCGCTACCTCTGAGATTCCAGTGCTTGGTCGCCTTTTCTTCAACAAGTCCATACGCTTTTTTCTTCGTTTCGCTTTGGACCGAACCTGTGAAGCGCGAAGCATGTGAGGTGGAAACCATATTCCCATTTAATATCCCGCAGATCACATGCATCTACGGAACTGTTCAATCTACGGAACTGTTCACAGAGTACTGGTATTGCTTTTAAATGATCATACAATGCTGCAACAGCTCACAGCATACTAGACAAATCCTCAAATCAGAATTCAGCCATAATGACAACGGAAAGCACAACTTACATGCGCGGTCAGCTCAGGGGTCAGTATCGTAGCGAACACGTATGTGCAAAAGGGAACGACGAAGATTGCTGTGATATATATAGGTATAGCACACAGGCAGAGTCCGGAAGTCGAAACCACCTGTAGAATGACAGAGAGTAGAACTCAACGATGAGTGGTGCAAATACAAAATCTTCCGCTTTCCTGAACTATGCCAAGACCCGTTTTGGACCGATGACTATTGGTCATAAGACTGCTATGAGATATTTATGCTGGCGCGAACAAGTTCATAAAGGTTCACATTGGCTTGTCCATATCAGTCGCCGCCAGAATTCGAGTGAGCTGGTACACAGTCTCTCGCTCACTTACCTGCGTTACGATCAAATATGTCAAGTACGCAGGCAGAAGTTGCCGAACAACTATCCACACCCCGTAGTGACAGTAAAGAGTCCAAGTGTAGACATTGAGATGCTGTGCGGATATGAATGGATTAATGGATAAGCGAATGCAAACTCAAAGCCCATCAGTTGAATCGCGTCTCTACTCTGCGCTGTCATGTTGGCTACACGCGGTAAAGGTGGATCACTGTATGCGCGCTTACCGATTTCTTGTACTTGTCCATCCACCATAGAGCGTTTATCAGCGGATTAGTATATTCCACCATCATTCCTATGCAAAGTAGGTAGTAAGAGTTGGCACATCCGGGCCAGAAACAAGCGGTTGCATCTGCAAAGCATCAGCCAATTGAAGTGTAATTGAGAACAACTGCTAGAATGTCCGCATGGCACAAATGACACACTAGATTGCTTTCAGCGCATCTGCATACAACTGTAATCTGGCATTCGATGATAAAAGCTGATTCCACAACGTGCTACAATTCAATATATAACTGTACAACAACAAGCGGTTCACAAAGTACGAATCTGACAAAGGCGACATAATATTCTATACGACAAATATTGACTTAAGGGTTGTTGGCCTGCGAAGAGCTCCGTGGACGGTCTACCACTCCAGGTTTGAACACATGTTCACATGTACACCTTGCCATACACGAGAATAGCATGGAAGCGTCACTTATAGACGCCAGCCTTAATCATATCCTGACCCTTTAACGCTTTTTGTGACAAACCAAACACTATATATCACTCCGTATGTAACTTAGACACCAGAGCAGTCGAGTTGCGTGCACACAGAAAAAAGAACATATTTATGAGATAAAATGTTGAAACAGATGTTCATGAAACTCACGACCATGCAATGTATAGCCATTCGAACATTCTGACCAGAAACCTTTTTTCTCATCTTGTTCATGCGTTTTTATTTTCAAGTATAAGATGGATAGACAACCCAAAATTAAGTGCCATTTAAAAGTATTAGCACTTAAGAAATCACCGTAAAAGAATCCTATTAAACTGCCTACCCAAAGAATCTTTAACGCGAACAAGACGAACCCCATAGAAATAGGAAACTTACATGGCATTACTCCGCATATATGATGGACGACGAAAACAATCCAGTTATCCAAACGTGTGCTGGCAACCACCCAACAATCGAAGGCAAAGTATCCACAGCTGAACGCAAAGAAAATCTCCGCCGTATGTGCTTTATTTCCGAGGACGTCCACTGTAAAATGTAGCCATCAATGGTGCATATTAAAGCTGTGATCAGGCCCGGGCGAAACGGTTCCAGAGAAAGGCCCAAAGCATGGATTAACTTCAGCATGCACTTACTACCCTGCCGCTATCATTGTGTATTTTTTAAATAAATGCGGAGAAGCTCACGGATGCGTACGCCTTCAGCACTAGTCGCGAAATGACAACTCTATATATAAGTTGCAGTTCATATCTTAGTTTTTTCTGCCAATACACACCTCGAGCTATTGGGGCATACTACAAACAGGGTCTCGTGTGCATACACGGTATGAATAGACAAGGAAATCGGAAGATTCTATTAATGTGATCGTCGAGTGTCTAACACACGGAATATGATCGAAAATAAACCCTAAATCCATAACCCTGAACCCTAAGGGCATACAGAGCCAATATTGAAGAATAAGAATCGCGCGGAAACGCACAACATCAGGGTGAATTCGCAAACACATTGTAACTCGTAAATTTTAAAACACATACGCCATAAACTATTGCTGATTGCCACAGCCAGTAACCCGTTGGAGACAACCAATGCATGGAGTGTCGAATACGTCCTCGCTGCGCAGTCCGCTTTATCCCCCAATGACATCATGTTGAATACTTTTGACTTCCTAGTCAGCACAGCGTATGATATGTAATAGAATGCCTGCGGGTTTGAATGAAATAACAACTGTCCGTGTAAGTACAGCATGATCTCTATTAACAGATGACGAGGTATATTCTGTGATATTTTAGTAAAATTGTGAGCAAGTTATGCATGAACCGTGCACAACTATTTCTTACCCTTACTTCTGTAAATAACCCCCAATATTAGCTACAAAATGGTACTATCATCAGTACAAAAACGGCATGTACATTTCCAAATCTATTTGTATCTAAAAGTTTGTTTATGTATCTTCAGATTTATGTGTTCTGTCGCACAGATCGTCGATGTACGCATCCGCATTAAAAATAAAATATTTACACATATACATCTTAAGGCACGCATACATGACATATAAGTATGCGCACATAATTTGTATTGTTATTCTCTATTGAATAGATCTATATATATACATATTGATATATGCACATACAACAAAAATATGTACACAGTACAAACATTAGGTTTTTTTAATTACATGCATATACATAAACGTAAATCTATACATATATATATATACATACATATATATATATACATTTACATATATACAGATATATAAGATATATAAATGCATTATTATATATATATAAAAACATAAATTTATATATATATACATCCATATATATATATATATAAATGATGTGTGTGTGTGTATG
>LUCW03001449.1:0-12500 GCA_001586965.3 Sphaeroforma sirkka | reverse complement strand
GTCATAGCCCTCTAAATAAATTAACAAGAAGACTATGTCCTCTTGTATTTACATAGACATCGTCGATAGACCAAACATACAGTATTTGGATAAATACTGTGTATGAACACTATCCGCTTCTACCACGAGGAGCGCAGTTGCGTACGAAAAAGTCCGCGTTGTCCACTTTGACGCATGATCTTGCTATTACTGGGGTAGGTGTCAAGAATTGCGCACCCCCCGTCTTTTCCAATTCACTTATTGTCCTAGTTCAACTCATACTATCATATTATCGGTATGTCAAATGATACTTAGCTCGCACAGAATCTTTCCAGGATGATTTCGCTCTATATAAAAAAAGACCAATCTTGCTAGTTTTCATTCGAGATATTTTGTGCCTCAATCAAGCTAGTCGTATATATTAAACATAGCATGGGATTCGACATCAGAAAGGTCAAGTTAATCCTCGCCGTTGTCGTGACGGTGGCCAGTTAAATTAAGCAGGCTTGGGCAATGGTAGACAGCTCCCGCTGAGTACGAGTATAGGATAGGTGTCAAGAATTGCGCACCCCCTACTTTTCCAATTCACTTATTGTCCTAGTTCAACTCATACTATCATATTATCGGTATGTCAAATGATACATAGCTCGCACAGAATCTTTACAGGATGATTTCGCTCTATATATAAAAAGACCAATCTTGCTAGTTTTCATTCGAAATATTTTGTGCCTCAATCAAGCTAGTCGTATATATTAAACATAGCATGGGATTCGACATCAGAAAGGTCAAGTTAATCCTCGCCGTTGTCGTGACGGTGGCCAGTTAAATTAAGCAGGCTTGGGCAATGGTAGACAGCTCCCGCTGAGTACGAGTATAGGATAGGTGTCAAGAATTGCGCACCCCTACTTTTCCAATTCACTTATTGTCCTAGTTCAACTCATACTATCATATTATCGGTATGTCAAATGATACATAGCTCGCACAGAATCTTTACAGGATGATTTCGCTCTATATATAAAAAGACCAATCTTGCTAGTTTTCATTCGAGATATTTTGTGCCTCAATCAAGCTAGTCGTATATATTAAACATAGCATGGGATTCGACATCAGAAAGGTCAAGTTAATCCTCGCCGTTGTCGTGACGGTGGCCAGTTAAATTAAGCATGCTTGGGCAATGGTAGACAGCTCCCGCTGAGTACGAGTATAGGATAGGTGTCAAGAATTGCGCACCCCTACTTTTCCAATTCACTTATTGTCCTAGTTCAACTCATACTATCATATATCGGTATGTCAAATGATACATAGCTCGCACAGAATCTTTACAGGATGATTTCGCTCTATATATAAAAAGACCAATCTTGCTAGTTTTCATTCGAAATATTTTGTGCCTCAATCAAGCTAGTCGTATATATTAAACATAGCATGGGATTCGACATCAGAAAGGTCAAGTTAATCCTCGCCGTTGTCGTGACGGTGGCCAGTTAAATTAAGCAGGCTTGGGCAATGGTAGACAGCTCCCGCTGAGTACGAGTATAGGATAGGTGTCAAGAATTGCGCACCCCTACTTTTCCAATTCACTTATTGTCCTAGTTCAACTCATACTATCATATTATCGGTATGTCAAATGATACATAGCTCGCACAGAATCTTTACAGGATGATTTCGCTCTATATATAAAAAGACCAATCTTGCTAGTTTTCATTCGAGATATTTTGTGCCTCAATCAAGCTAGTCGTATATATTAAACATAGCATGGGATTCGACATCAGAAAGGTCAAGTTAATCCTCGCCGTTGTCGTGACGGTGGCCAGTTAAATTAAGCAGGCTTGGGCAATGGTAGACAGCTCCCGCTGAGTACGAGTATAGGATAGGTGTCAAGAATTGCGCACCCCCCTACTTTTCCAATTCACTTATTGTCCTAGTTCAACTCATACTATCATATTATCGGTATGTCAAATGATACATAGCTCGCACAGAATCTTTACAGGATGATTTCGCTCTATATATAAAAAGACTAATCTTGCTAGTTTTCATTCGAGATATTTTGTGCCTCAATCAAGCTAGTCGTATATATTAATCATAGCATGGAATTCGACATCAGAAAGGTCAAGTTAATCCTCGCCGTTGTCGTGACGGTGGCCAGTTGAATTAAGCAGGCATGGGCAATGGTAGACAGCTCCCGCTGAGTACGAGTATAGGAATGTGTATAATAGAAAGATTTCTGTCTGTCTGTCTGAAACATTACTTGTAGGATGTGTTTATTGACTGCAAATAAGCAAATCTGGCGCTGAAGATTTCTCCCCGCCCACTCCAAGTGCGTTCAGAATTGAACCACTTAGTGCGATAAAAAAATTGAAATATACTATATTTAAGTAAATCGACTACGTGTGGATGCTTGACGGTTCATCCTTGGAATTACTGCAAATTTCTGAACGCTCAAATGTACTATGTACAAGCGCCTATCTATCATATTTTGCATAACGGCTGGAAATGCCCAACGCATCTCTCAATTCAGTGTCACGCTAAATTCGCGAACTCTGCGAGCGTATGCGAGATCGAAACAACAGCTTTCGGCAATTTTGGTTTGTGCAAGGCCTATGTTGTCAATGCTGTATAGATGACGCACATTCGTCATTCAGTCAACGTTCGACTTACAATAGTCGAGATCCGCTTTGCTGCATACTAAATACTTCATCACCTATCAGGGCATCTGCACGTTTGCTTGCGTAGCAAACGACCCATCGCCTCTGTTGCTCGCCTTGATCGGCATGGTCTCTCCTTCTAGTACTATTTTCTCTAAATCGTTGAAGGCAGCTCGGTACTCATCGCACAACAACTGTGACTTGTCGCTTGCACCGGCATCCAGGATACATCCAACATTTAATCTTCCTCCAACAGAGACGAGTGTTACCCCAAAAGAGCTCGTACCCACTTGTGGGGCCCAGAACCCCAATGACTCGATTTGCTTGTCACCCATAAACATAATCTCTGTCGGCCCAGGTACTGCATTGAGAAAGTAATTGATCTAAAGTCAGCGGCAGCCTGCAGCCTGCAAACGTGTGCTATGCTAAGCTTAAATAATAAAAATAGGGTAGTAGATCGTATTCACACTAGAGTATAACATTATATCTCCGGAGAGGAGGACATACCATTGCTAACCACAGCAGTTGTCTTGTTGGTCATGAACTCGATTATTATCCGCACTAGATGGGCTGGGAAGAGCCTCATCATGGTCAACATGCACAGAAAGTTCACGTACACGATCGGGTGTCTCTTATAATAATCAAGCGTGAGCTTAATCTTCTCACACGCTACGAACGGGTCCGCAGAATCCGTAGGCACAGGGAGTACAATAGCTGCATTGAGATTATTGAACACGCTACGCTCCGTGCCCGCTCGCATGTTGACGGGCATAGCCGCTAGGAAGGAGTCGGCCCCTAGTTGAGATTATTGGACAGAAAACTATGATTCACTGAATGAATAATCGAGACAATACGCTGCTTCTAATCTAGAGTATATTTGGCTTTGATCAATCAATAACATAACAGATGAACATCCAGCAGTATCGCTGATTTAAACTGTGAGGTACAAGATAGAATATGAGGCCATACTGACTTCGAAATTAATCAAGAGGCATTATTGGCAGCCTATTTTTACACGGATGTCAATAAATAAACTATAACCGGTCCTCGAACGAAGCGAGGCTATTCATGCCCTCTGTGATGAAACACGGCTGCTTACCTTCAACCCCGTCAAGCTTGGCCCACACACGATGACAGGCAGCCCCAAGTACCCCCATGAGAACATCGTTTATGGACATGCCTAATCGATTCTTAACGGCTTTGATTTTCTTGATGTCGATTGTGTCGTGAAGCATGCCTACTACTTTCTTCCCCTCGACGTGTTGCGTTTTGAACGGATTCACATCTGACCGGGAGATGGCATGCCCGAGCAACACGGGGAGTGCATACACAGCAGCGTACAACACTAATAGCCACGGATGGGGATGTACCTTATTCACTAATGGAGACATGTGGCCTCGAGGCGACACAGGCCGATTACTCTTAATCGCTTCCAGCTCCGTTTGGGTGGTCAGCATACTATTTAACATCGACATCAGACTCACACCATCGGCCAGCACGTGATGGACCCTGAGCACCACACAGGACATGAAGTCACCTGAGCCATCGTCACACTTTCGAAAGTTCTCTAACACTGTGATCTTCCACAGAGGTCGATCAATGGGCAAATCCTCACCAATTTCTCTGCCAATCCAATCCATCAACTGGGTGTCGTCCTTGGGCATGCGTTTATCGTCTGAGTCATAATTGACCTTGCTCATATGCCACTCAGGCACAAAACTATCATCTACTACCCAGAAAGGAACACCTTTGTACACGATGACTCGCTTAGTCAATCTGTCATACCAGGGGTCATTTAAAATACGGCGTGTGCACTCCACCACATCTTCTAACTTGCCATTCCGTACTAACATGGTGCCGTTTATAATACATTTGTTCTGTTTTGTGTCTAATATTGGCACATAGTCTCGTGGCCCCACCTGCTCGCAGGGGCCAAACCTTTGTTGTGCCTCATGGATGATATTGCTTATTCTTCGGAATCTGTAGTAGATGAATGCAATCGTTGCTACGACGCAGGCGATGGTAGAGAAGCCCAGAAAATAGCAGACACCTGTTGCTATGGTCGCAAACAGGTATATTAGAAAGGTTATTGCACCTTGCATCTTGCTGCATATGAAGCCTTGATTATTATTGCAATATATTTAGTAGAATTAAAAGAACAACGGAGGTGTGCTTGACAAGAGGAAGTTCGCATTCGAGTTTATCAATTCACATTGTGCAATGTTCACTGATGTCATCTATTATTTATCTTTTCATTTCATATCAGTTGCCTTTTTTTAACAAAAACTCGATTCGTTACAGTTTTACACCGTGTGGCGGGCGTGTGCGCAGTGCGCACCATACGTATATTTACAATATACATATAAATATTTCTATTTATTGAAAAAAAATTGTCGAGTGTCGTCACTCGTCACCGGTCACACACTCACACTGCTGTTGTGACTTCTGTCGGCCTGTCGCCCGTCCAAGACTCCAAGAGGCTACTCTCTGAGTGGGAGAGAGCACTTTTAGTTAAAAAAAATGAGTCGCTACATGTCTATGTATTTATCTGTCTATGTACACAATTACACATAGTCCATACATAATTTCTGACTTTCTGTGCAAGTATAAAAAAAAGTACAATTACATATAAACGGTTCCACATGTATATGACTGTCCTGTCGGGACTCAGAAGCATTAAACGTTTGCGGCCACAATGTTGAACCTTTCAACTATAAATTGCTAGTCTATAGTCACAGTGACATGTAACTGGAACTATAGTGCAGTATTGCTGTTAGTTGTTGCCTTTAGAGCGCTATGTAGCCTTCAGCGCGGGTGTATGTATATGTATATATGCATGTATATATATATATATATATATATATATATATATATAATATTATATATGTATGCATTTATAAAAATAAAATAAAATGTGTGCATATATATATATATATATATGTGTATTGATGATGATGATGATGCGTGTGCAGTGCATGATGTTATTATGATGTATATATTATATATTATATATATATATATATATAATTATATATATATATATATATATGTATATATATATATATATATATATATATATATATATTATATTATATATATATATATATATATATATATATATATATATATAACTATATATATGTATAATATTATTATGATTATAAATAAAAAAAACGACAACGTGTGTGTGTATGTATGTATATTGTATTGTTGATGATGTGATGGTGCGATGTGTTGTTATTGTATGCATATACGCATATAAAGCCCACATATGCACATTAATATCCATCATCTCATTATTTTATATATCTTTATTATATATATATTAATATGCGTGATGATGATGATGTGTGTGTGTGTTTTGTTGTTATTGTTGATGTATGACATGTATAATTATATTAATATTATATATTATGTATAACATTATATAATATATTATTATATATGTATTAATATGTAATATATAATGTGTATTGTAATATAATATACAATATGTAATATAATGTATAATATGTATATGTATATATATGTATGTATTATATATTATAACATAAACATATATAATATATAATATATATATATAATAATATGTATATATAATACATGTATTAACATTATGTATGTTATTGTAATAATGCATATTATATGCATATTACATATATATATATGTATATATATTATATATTATATATATATATATATATATAATATTATATATATATATAACTATGTATATGATATTACATGATGATGGTGTGTGATGCATATATGTGTATTACATTATTGATGATGATGTGATGATGATGATGTTGATGACCGATGATTGTGTGTGTGTGTGCATGCGTATATGTGCGCGCGTATGTGCGCAACATATATAATATATATGTGTGTTGATGTGATTGTGACATGATGATGATGTGTTGTGTGTTGTGTGTTGTTGTGTGACATATTATATATATATATATATATATATATATATATATATATATATATATATATATATATATATACTATTTTATATATATTTTATATTATATCCTATATAATATATTTATATTATATCCTATCCGCATATAAACCATAGATATGCATATATAAATACATAAACACGAACACACTCACACACACACACATATATATATATATATTGTGAGTGACCTATGAATTCACAGCCTAAGTGGTGTCGACTACAATCTCTGACTGAATACATAGTATGTGAACATGTACGTATTGAATCATTTTTTTGGCACTTGGACTTTAACGGCTGCCAATGCACTTGCGTGTATATGTAGATGCAACCTTTGGGCTCTATTTATTATATGTAGTTTCCGACACATGTGCTTAAGATCAACTGCATAGGTTCTGTATAACTGCATAGGAGCAGTTCGAAGCAAACTTCATTATGGTTCTCCGTACTTTCCCTCTATGCACACAATAAAGTGAATTTCGCTTCGCATCTCAGTTTGGTACAAAATCACCTTTGATAAAGAACGGTTGAACCTTTAATGAAACCCGTTCGAAGGTCGTGATTTCCATTTCAGGTTTTGGTTCCCTTTCCAACTGATACATATAGCCACGTCATCATACAAGTGGCACTACATTTCGCTTCTATATACAAAACTATATCCCGACGTCCTCGAAGACAGTGCTCATCCCGGGAAAAAAAATTCTTAGGACTCACAGTAGTAACCCTCCAAAAGCAAAGCGATGGTCCATTAGTCCCCGCCGGTTGTGGTGGTCGAATGGGTGGTATTTAAACCCCCGCTGTCGAGATCGCTAGTATTGTCGCCATGCACCTCGCCAGTTGCACCCTTTTTCTTGCCCCGTGTCTTCATCATATCCTTAATCTTGTGGATCGACCCTCGACGCTTCAACGGCGGAGTTTTGCCATGTTGTGCGTGCGCGCTTACATTCTGCCTTTTGGTCTGCTCAGCTCCATCATCCAATCCATCTTTGATCCGTGTGCTAGTCACAGCACTCGGCGCCGACTGGGTGATTGGAATCGCGTCTGGTCTATCGTCGGTGACGCTTTCGGATGCCTTGGCATGTTGTAGGCCGAGATTAACACCATTGTCTACGCTGTCATTGGCAGCTGAGAGCCGGGCTGTGAAACTGTCCTTACTCTCTGTTTCTACCATAGTGGGTCTATCCTTGCCGCTGTCCCCAGCTTTGAAAAGATCCTTCAGTAATCGTATAGAGCTCCGGCGCCTTGGCAAACCGTCGCTTTTAGGTGCTTGCAATGGCTGTCCTTCATTTGCACTCTCACAATTTGTGTCGGCTCTATCTCTTGCAGCCGAGTCTACGACAATATCATCCATACTTTCAGACCGCCTATTTGGCGCTAACTTGGGCTTTTCCGCTACTACCGATGCTTGATTGCATGACCCGCTATCCGAACGTATAACTGATAGTTTGTCTGTAGATTGATCATTGAGCTCGCCGTTGGAAGCGCCATTGTCATCGCCCCCGCTAACCCCCACACTATCCAGAGTGTATAGTGTGTTTCGCCTGCCGTTGAAGCTAGGTGTGCGTGTGCATACTCTTTCTTTGGGCGAACGAACATCCAATGGTGCGTCAGTCTCTGCCTCGACCTCGGACCCAAACTCCACCGTACCAGACAATGAAGAATTGTCTGTACCTTCCTTCACTCTGTCCTCACGTACACATTTCGAGTCGGCGTCATCTACCGGCCGTCCTTCAGAACGAGCCCTATCTGGTTGTACTCGACTGCCGCCAAGAAGATTTTTAATACGATCGGATGACAGACTGCGCTTGATGGACCTTCCACGGCTCCCACGCTTATCTCTATTAAGTGGTTTACCCGTGTCATCGTCCGCCGAAATCTGCGCCGGTGCAGAGATAGTGCTCAAATCGGCACCATGCTCCAGATCACTATTCATGGCATTGTTTGTACCGTAAGCTGATGTGTGCCTATCCAGCGGAGTCTTCCTACGGGTGGAACTGCTGCGCGTGGTCGGGGAGAGACTCAATAGTGCCGATGAACCCTGGCGCCTGAAGGATCGACGGAGAGTATCAATCGTAGAAAAATTGTTTTGTATATCAATCTCTTCAAGCTCCTTGAGTTGCATTGCCAGATTTGAATCGCGCTGGATAGCCCGAAAACTACCCCACTCGCCTAGTCTTGATGCGTCCTTCTTCTCAATCTCTGGGGTGTTGTTCACCGATCTAGATCTGCTAGACCTTTTCTTCTTTTTGGGCGTTTTGAAATTGCACGAATTTTGGCCCAAATTACTCTTAGAGCTTTTGGCCTTCTCCTTACTTGGGTTTTCACCACCGAGAGGCGTATCATCGACATCTTCAATCATGTGCAAGGTGCGGTCTTTCTGACTACAGAGATCACTATCGGAATGCGATCGACGCAATCCATTTGCGGGTTGGTTGACTGCTTGTTTAGCCATCTACAAGAATAGTGTCACAAGTATGCCACAACAGAAAACATATTAGTATTGATATACTATTCTAATCAAACCAGCAATCAAATGTAAGTAAAAATCGATTTTCCCGTATAGTCTTGCTTTGGCGCATAATAGTGTCATCGTTGACCTGAAACCGCAGTTTGTACTTTTTCAAATACGGTGCTTGCGCACGACAGCTTTGTACAATTCAATACATATATATAACTAGCCAGCATACCGTTGTATTTATCATCTCCTTGAGATCAGCTAAACTTGTTGTTCTCGCGGCCGGGCTAGTGTGGTTACTCGTTGTATTGGTGGACAAAAATGATGCCTCGCTAAGTTTTTGCTCCGATTTCGTTGTTCGCACTGAAGCGCTGCGCTTCCGGTTTCTGATGGGTGCGCGACCTACATGGATGAATTTTCGACACCTGTTTCTATAAATATACGCTCATGAACCACATAACACACAGCCACTGAATTCACACTGTATCATAGTATACCATAGACTAAGCACAATAGACTCGTCGATGATTTCGCACACAAACAAGAGACCACTCATCGACCAAGGGCGACAGCGAAGAATAACTACAAACCCACGCTGCACGATATCCCAGACTTTTCTGTGTCGATAAGTGCTAAATGCGATAACTTCAGATACGACAGTGTGAATGTTGCCCGGAATCAGCATTAGAAGCCTAACTGGATGAACATAGATTCTCTTTTTCGAGTCGTTGCACATACCTAATGACCCGTAAAGGAACCATCGGAGTAAATCATAGAAAAAGCTGGCATTCCGCCGAGTAAGCGAGGCAGTTTCCACCATTTTGACTCTGTATTTACGTGAGAGCTGGGCTGCCTCATTTCTCACCCTGTGATCTCCATCTTCCATCATATCGGCTTTGTTGGCTATCAAAAATACCGGACAATCGGTGCCTGTATGCGTCGATACGCGATGTAAATTACAAACGAGGTGAGCATCTGTCTTGTGCTATTCCTTGTACAGTGCATAAACTCTACGAGTGTTGATTTCAGCAGGGTATAGAACAAGACACTACGATCTTGTGCTAAGGGCTATTAGAGGTATAACAGATGACGTTTTAGCTGTTTACAATTCCTCGATAGACGAACAAATGAGACAGTTGGTACATGGCGCTTCAAACTCTTGAGACTATCACGAAGGACAAATCGCATCTCAACTGTTGTCGTCTAATTAATCGCAAACCATACACAACCAAATCACAGGCCACTTACCATTATATAGGTGTATTTGATTTATACATGTTTCTGCATACTGTACAGACTTCATGTCCGCCAGTGAGCAGACGACTAGAAAGCCATCGCAAAGCTGCATATAGCAAACCAACTCATCAATCTGCTTAGTCAGTGCCAAGTGAATTATCTTTGTGAATGAATACTTGCAGGAACAGCAAACCGAAACAAGAAGTAAAGTTTAGAAAAAAAACCATAGTAGAAATCAATTCTATATTCTGCACAACATCACTGTGGCAAGTACCACAACCTCGAGGCACTAGTTACCTCTTCCAGTGACGCCGAAATGTCGGACACCTGCAAACGTAGTTGAGTACCGTCGACCTGTCGTGAAACACATCAGAATCAACATTTTAATTTTAAAATATATGCCAAAATGTGACCCTTCTGACAAACTATTCACTAAAAGTATCTGTGACTTGCACTAAGTCTATGACGCGACAGTCTCGGGAAAGAGTGTGGAAAAGTAGAACAATTGCCAAATACATCTATCGATGAGGTGAGAGGCAGAGACCATATCATGCTTCGAATTTCTAGAACGATAAGCACGCAAACCATCTCTGAAAGCGTTTTGAATCTAACAGTATTTCACTTAAAACTATATACCAAACAAATTGTTCCTTCGGTGAACTTGTTGGTCAGACACCCACTATAGTTCATCCGTTGAGAAGAAAATATTCACACCGTGACGACACTAAATGATACAATTCCTCAGACGATACGTCTTGGTTGATACGACAAGGTGGCATGGAACATATCCCCATCAGCTTTAACAAAGAGATTCGATTCTGACATCATGCCCATGTTTTACTTACCGCCATTGCCTTGTAGTAATTTTCTTCGTCCATGCAGGAATCCTCCATATCGGTCACACCATATACGAACTTTTTTGAGATAGTAGTTTTACCCACTCCTGGAGCACCACATACAAGTATACGGTGGGTGGGTGGGGCAGCTTTGCGCCCGTGTTTCTTATTGACTAATGATTTCTTAGTAGAACTGCGACCATTCCAGTCCTATTTAATGTAGATCGGGAACCAAGTAAGCGGTACATCAGTGATCTATAAGCAACATAGAGTACAAGGTGACTGACAAGGTAAAATTTTCAATCGGATGGGCTTCAGACAATCTGAAGTATTGACAATCCTTTTTATATCCCCCAAGGCGTATACTTTATCCAATTCTGGTCTGGACAGGCGCATCGACTGTTGTTCTCCTGAATTCTATAGTATGATGGGTTTTTCATGATCTGTATGTGAACTAGCTCCTACCCGCGGTACATTATATTACAATTGAAAATAGAGAACAAAACTAGAATAAAATCCCCAAGCTGAACTATTTACACGCAAAGTGCGACATCGTGATAGAAACAAAGTAGCCCTGCATAATCTTCTATCGTCTTAAAGACCTGCAGCATCATCAATACAATCCTCCCACAATCAGATTGCTCATCTCACCTCACTCCGTTAGGTATTGTACTATTTGTCGGTGAGAACGGTGGTGGCTGCACATACCTTCGGGGAATCTGACGCTTTCGAATGATCACCAACAATCTGAGAAAAACTGGCGCTCGACTTTTGACTGAAGGATGTCTGGCTTTTGTTACTGCCACTGAGACTGGCACCTGCCGAGCCTCCTGAATCTGAAGGTATATCTTACAAATTAGTATTGTACTTGATTCCTTGAAGGAGAACATGTGTGTATGCACATACGTTAGAAATCATTAGTATGAAAGTCAATTTGAATCTGATGTTCTATGAACTATTTTGAATGCTGCAGCACTTGTTTATACACGACCTATATTAACGAAAAGTATTCAGCGGGCAATTTCGGGTACAAGGTCAAATTTGCGTAGGAATTTTTCATGAAGTCTACGCGGAGTCCAAAATTTGTCGTCGTCAATAACCAGCACGCAATAATATTACAAAACCCCCATCCAAACTACGATAGGTTTTTTTTAGAACACAAGCTGAGAAAGTGTACCTGCTCCCTGTGCATTTCGTATGCCATGCGGAGTACTCTGAGTACTCAAGTCCGAAGTTTGGCTAATAAATGAACGCTGTCTCTGAATATTGAAGTCGCGTCCATGAGACAGGCTCTGCTTGCAAGGAATCAAACGAGAGGCGATATCAGCATTGAATCGGATAATAACGCACGCAAACCCTAAACCCGTAGATGCTTGCTCCTCAGC